>MU741281.1:0-13949 GCA_026770625.1 Nicotiana glauca
TCCTTTCCAATTTCCATGTAAACATAAAAGAAACAGTGCATCCTAGCAAAGTCTATATTCATAGTGTCTCCGTCCCAATTTATATGATATTCCTTTCAGTCTATGCCAAAAAGAATGAAATTTTCCCATATAAGATGATTTATAGCTACACAAATATCTATAGTTTGTGTTAGAACATAAAATTTCAAAATTCTTTCTTTCTTTCTTGAGTTTTGTGCTCAATTAAACAACATCAAATATATTGAGACAAAGAGAGTAATAAATACCCAACTCTAAAAAATGAGTTTGCTAATAACAGAATTCCAAAAGTGAGATTAAAGGAAAAGATATACTTTTGTTTCTTGTTGGTCCTAGTTGTGATACTAATCCTTTCACCATTTCATAGGTAATAGTAGTTTGTATTTGCTTACAGAAACGCGACAGTGGATACAATACACGCATAGGCACCAAATACAAACCCTGCAAACAGCAACAACACATTTGAATATTTCTCTTATTTCTTATTTCAAAGATAACAATATGAAGTAACTATTAGGATTTTTCATAAATCAAATTTGAGGGGAAAAAAAGAGTACCTTTAGAGAGCTTAGAACGCCCTGCGGGGATTGAATTCACCCCCAACTGAAATGGGAAACAACTCCAAATATCCCAATTTTTTCTGGACGAATTACAAAGAATGATGGACGTATAATTTAATCAGTTTAAACAATTTATACGCAGCAGCTTCCGAAAATCAAGAAGAAAATAAACTAAAACTCACCTTATAACTGTACAATCAAGGCGAATAAACTGTCTAGGAAGAGAGAAGACTAAAAGAGATGAGGGAAATTGGAAGAGTAGGTGAGCAGCATTGGAAATTTTGAAAGAAACATAGCATAGAGACTGCAAATCGGGTGGAAACAGAGCGTAGATGAGATGTTCGTTTGAGCGTTGTAAAGCAAACGTGTCAAAGCTAAAGTAGGGTTAACACGTGACTTTTGCCAAAATATTTGCAGTTTCCCTAAATACCCCCGGCTCCTCAAACTGTCACTTATTAACCAGGGGAAAATGTAGAGAGAGAGAGAAACCCTAGCAATCATTTCATTTACGGATCCAAAATAGAGCCGGTACTTTCATCGATAAAGACTGAGTCTTTTCAATCAAAGGAGAAGCCCTAACGTTCAAAGAAAGATGACGCAGAAGAAGAGGAATGAGGTAAAATTAGCAAATAGTAGTTCTGCTCCAAAGATACAAAAGGCGAAGAAGAAGAAATCCGTCGCAAATACAAAAAAAGCTAATATTTTCAATCAAGTTATTATTAGCAATGGAGAAGATGCCACCCAAAAGTTCAATCACATCTCCAAAGGTATCTCTTTCTGCTTCTGCGACTATTTCACCGGCTACCTCCTTACTCTGCTCATCTAATTCTGCTTTATTGTGAAATTAAATCAGGGAAGAACATTGTGGAGCCGTCAAATGATAACACAGACCAGATGGACGTTGATCTGGTGAGTTCTGATTTCTGGGTGGTATTGAGTTTTTAAATTGTTCAAGTTATGATTAACAACATTAAAGACAACATTTTTCAACAACGCCAATTCTATATATTCTTTCTCATCCTCATTGGAAAAAATAACAACAATGGCTTAATTTTCTTTCATTACTGAAATTGTTGATCAGGTGAATCCAGGGTGTTACTTAAAATTTAGTTCAATTGTTATTCTTCAAGTACATCGCTCAGCTTACTTAGTGCCACTGCCAATTGTGGAGTAATTTCAATTTTCAATTTTATTATTAGTTAGTAAATAGTAGATTGAACAAATTAAAAAAAATTCCACGAAAAAATTGTCTGACAGCTCTTTTTTGTCCTACCTAGGCCACGGCAGCTCACTTCCAAGAGGAACTACTTATGGACATCCTCAGTAGGCTACCTGTGCGGTCTCTTCTTCAATTCAAATGCGTTTCAAAATTTTGGAATACATTGATCTCGGAGCCTTATTTTAAGATGAAGCATCTCAATCATGCCAAGAATGACCAAGATTCCCAAAAATTTCTTATTGCCCATAGGTGCCCAAAGGATTACATATGGTCCATGTATTGTGTTCCTTTATCATCAGTTCAACCGGTTGAAGATGTACAAAAATTTGATTGCCCTTCAAACCCTAAACCTTGGCGATGCGCAATCCATTGTTGTTACGATGGCTTGGCTGTTTTCGAGGTTCCTGATAATTTGGATAAGAAGAGCTCCATACTTTTGCTGTGGAACCCCTCCACAAGAGAATCATTACCACTTCCCCCTGTAGAATTTCCACCAGAGGGAGATTCTACTTTTGGATTGGGTTATGACTCAACCAGTGGTGAGTATAAGATCCTTCATATTCGGGATGGCTTAGGTAGTTGCAAATTACCTAGTGAAATTCTCGCGCTGAAAGGTGGCTCCTGGAGAAGCATCGATGAACATCCTCGTGGCATTTGCACTGTGTTGTTAGGTATGCGATCTTTGCCATTTGTACATGAGGCATTTCATTGGATCGCTATTTTGAAGAAGTTGAAGTGTTTCGTGGTGGTTTCGTTTAGTATTTCAAATGAAGTGTACGGAGAGATACCCTTGCCAAAGGAAATGTTAAGCTTGAAGGGTAACACGTCTATTGGTGTTTCAGTGTTAGAAGGAATGCTTTGTATTTATTCTAATTCTACTCGTCAGAGGAACGAAACTTTTAAGTTATGGGTATTGAAAGAATATGGTGTCGACGAATCTTGGACCAGATTGTTAACTATAGAAGATCCTTGGATTTGTAATGTCATACCGAAATATCGGTTTGCGGATGGTGAAGTGCTATTCCGGTGCCTTCTTCATCAACAATCTGGGAATGGGTTTAGGACACCCAGTGGACCATTTGTATCATGGCCTCGATGGGATGGCATTCAGAATGGATACGCTTTTACAGAAAGCTTGATCTCTCCAAAATCGCTTACTTATTAATTTCTTATGTATGACAGATGCACTTTTTCTTTTTCCCCCAGTTATCATGGTACAACCTCGTATTATTATTAGTTTATCTATTGTTCACCAGTTTTTTAAGGTTTCAAGATGTATTTACGAAAGTTTTTTTTTTTTTTTGTGTGAGAAAAACAGGAGTCTCCTGACCATTTTACTTCTTCAATGGGAGGAACAGACTGTAGGGGAGGTTTCTCAGCTTGTTTGAATGTGGGAAATTGAGAAGAGTGCAATGCTAATAATATCATCAAGTCTCAAATTTGTTCCTCCAATGTTCCCTTGCGTAGTAATTGAAATTTGCAAAAAAGATAATTCGAATGTATTTTGTGGATTAAGTTACTATATCTCTACTCTCATTGTTTTTTAATCATATGCCCTGTCCCTCATAACTTTATTGGGATATCTTTATCAGTAAATGCCTCTTAAATGTATCGTTATCAGGAATGCTGGAAAATATTACTAGTAATGTCTACTTTAGCCACTCTCGTGTATTCTCCTTCCCCTTATTTTATTTTTTAAAATTTAGATCGTTCTTTGTCACAATTTATCCCCAACATAATTACTAAAACTGAAATTTTATATTGTTTCATTTATTTTTGCAAGCAAATTTTATATATTTTAAGTTAAAGAAATTGAAATCAATGCAAATATTATACAATTGTATAGTTGTAAAATTACCATGGCTAAATGAGGGGGAAAAGAGTTTCTCAGGGAATCAACTAGAAGAAAGAAGTGGTTAACCCCATTTTGAGATGTCAAAACTCAAAATAAGCACACCATCCAAAGACAGATATGTACATGAAAAAGTAAAATTTGCGATATTAATATGCATTGAATTGACTTTGCAGAATATTGCAGAGCGATCCTCAGGTATCAAGATACAACAATAATCAGTAACTGACTAATAGACTATTAGTGAATGGCCCATTTTTGACTTATTAAAAAGAAATTAATGACCCATCTTTTGCTCTTCTGTTGTCAAACTATTCAGTGCAATAATATGTTATGCAGCTTAAAGAGGAGCCGCAAGTTTCATCAGCAGCAGCAAGAAGGAAGTGGTAGCAGCACAAATGCCGGATTCCTGCTATGGGTGTTTTCTTGCCCACGCTGACGCTAGAGCTCAGGATCTTGAAAGATTTATAACCTCTCAATGTCAAAAAGAGAGCAAGGTGAGTGCCACTATAAAAGCTTCAAGCTTTATTAGGATTCCATGCATTGAGAGGGTGCAGAGGTCATTTCCAGCCTCCATACCTGCATGTCGTAACAAAACACAACTGCATCATTTGTGATTTGTGAATCATAAATCTATAAAAAAAAATAACCAAGTACAATACAGTAAGTAACAGGGAAGTTCAATATTAATTGCACGTTCTGTACAAACAAAAGTCAAGATTTGAGATCATAAAGCACATCTTTTAGTTGAATATTGTTTTTTATACGCAGTTTTATAGTTTAATATTGTTATAATAGGAAGATGGGGTTTTTCGGTGAAGTAGCATGAGCTCTATATGTCTAGCGGTTTTAAATTGTTATACCAGAAAAACATCATCAGTAGATGCAAACAGGGAGTTGGAGTTTACCAGTAAAGCATACAATCAGCAAAACACAGTATATTATTTGCTCTTACTTGAGTACAGCAACTCAGACTAGTAGTTCAGATGGACAAGTAATCACTCACAAATATAAATATGACAAGAGCAAATAATTCAACCAGTTTCTTCCTTTTATATTGAACATAGAGAAGAAGCTCAAATCAATTGAGTAAAATAACTCAAATTTTCAATCTTTTACCACTCACAACTATAACAAATTAATAATATGAAATTTTACATCATATATGAAGCTACTTACATATGTGCCTGTTGATAGAAACACCGGCGGCTTAGGAAAATGTACCACAAAGAAAAAGACTTTAGTACCTGTGTAATAAAGATACACCATTTACCTAAATAGATGATAATGTTTTAAGTGATTAATACAAATTAGTTTACCAAAAAATGGGAGAAAAAAAAAAGGACGGAAGTAACCCAAACAGTGAAAGGAATGTGTTACCATCTCAAAGAAAACAATGAAAGAAATATATTTTGTTAATGATGCCGACACGCAATCTCCCGTATAGTACACAATTATTTCTGCAGTATCACTTTTAGGTTCCCAGTTGATATTCTCAGAAAGTAGGACACAAACTTTATGAACATGTATCATGTGAGTGATCATATAGGGTGAGGTCAGGCATCTAACTAGGATTTTCCTTTAAAGCAAAGACTATTCCATAGGTAAAATAACCAGCTACCGGAGGCAACATCTGTGATTCTGATTCTGATAAGATTAGATGACCAGCAGAAGACAGCATCATGTGATTCTTAAAATAGCTTCATTGCTGCGTTAACAATAGTAATAAAGAGCGATAATAAGAGGGCAAAAGTGATAACAGTGGGGAAGCTGATTATACAGCATTGTCCTACTCAGGCGCATCATGCTGAAAAGCTATCAGGCAGTTAGTATACAAAAGATGTCGCGAGTTAGATTAACAAAAAGATACTTGCAGTTTATGTCTCTGTCATGTAGTCAACAATTTCCTTCAAGTCTTTTAAATTGCAACCCGGTGTTCTTTCTATTCCTCTCTTCTTCATCCTCTTCTTTGTCTGAGCTACTTCATCCCAACGACCAGCTGCAGCATATATGTTGACAAGCTACAAATAATGCCTAAAATTCTTGGGATCTTCCTCAATGAACTTATTTGCAATTTGTTCTCCTTAAAATTACATCCCATCTAAAGCGGATTGTGCCAAGTAATTCAGACCACAATGAGGATTCCAGTGGTAAATTGCTCTCCGCTGGTATGTCCTTCATTGTTTTTATTGCCTCTTGCATTAGGCCAGCATTTGCCAGAAGATTAGCCATGCACCACTAATGTGCAAAATTGGGCTTTATACCAAACAAATCACTCATGACGCCAAAGTGTGTTCTTGCTTCTGCTAACAGTCCTTCACGGGCACAAGCGCATAAGACACCCACAAATGTCATTTCATCTGGAAGCACACGATCCCCGTCACCTTGCTTCATGTTCTTAACATGATCTTTTTCTGTACCTTGTAATCTACTACTCAGCAAGTCTGCATACAGATTAAGCCCATCTTTAGGGTTCCCATGAATGCAATACCCCAAAATCATTGCATTCCAGCAGACTATGTTCTTGACCGACATCTGATAAAAAATCAAACGAGCAATTTCTGCTCTTCCGCATCTACTATACATATGGATTAAAGTCATACTAGTGATCAAATTCAAAGCTTTAGATACCTTAATAAGAGACCCGTGAACAGATTTTCCTTCTTTCATCCGAGCTGACCAAGCACAAGCAGTAAGCACAATAACTACAGTTGCATCATTCCCATTCAATCCCCTCTGTGCCATTTCTCGGAACAACTTTAGGCACTTCCCGGGGTTATTCGACTTCAAATACCCATTCATCATGACATTCCACCCAACTAAATTCCTCCATTGGCATTGCATGGAACAACTTCCGTGCAACCACTAATTCACCCACTTTTACATATCCATTCACAATGCTGTTCCAAGACACAGCATCCCTCTGCGGCATTTCATCAAACACCTGTATAACTAAACTACCTAGATCTGGTGTACTTCACTTGAACAGCTAAAGTATGTCTGCAGGAGAAGGTCTGGGGTCACGCTTTGTTTCCCAATCCTTCATATTGCTACCCCCCAAGATTGGACATGGCAACATGAAAAGTCAGTAACCGCAAAGTTAAATATAGTTTGGCGATGTCCTTGTATGAGATCTTACTCAAGGCAAAGCACACGCCAACTCTGAGGCTGGATCTTGCTGTTAGGCACTAATCCTATGCAGAGACGGAATTTAAATGGAAAATACACAAATTGCAGCAAATAGTAGATCCGGACCCATTATTTTAACAGTACAATGGTTTAATGCTAAGAATCTTAAGGTTGAACTTAAGAAGGTGAATTTGGTCTTAGTCTTGGTGATTTCAGCTGTACCCATAAGTACACATCTAATTAAACTAACTTAATTTGCTGCCTCCAATCACAAATAATCAGTTATTTCAATCTTCTCCTGTAGCTAATCATATGTAGCTGAGATCTTTTAAAAACAAATCCGTTTGAATTGCATATAGAAAGTCCTTCAGATGTGCTGGCACTCATTTTAATTTTCTTGCTTCCTGAGAGACTCAGGGTAGTTGTGGCACTGCTTGCATGTCTTTTGCATCATATCTGTGAGTTATTTTTGCACAAATTGCTTATTAAACTTATCTTTTGTGTGGTGCTGCAGCTTTTGGAAATAGCACAAGTGCTTGATGATCATGTGAGTTGTATCTTCTGTTTCTTCCTCGTTTTTACTTTTGCTGCTTTATATGTAATAGTGATTAAAAGGCAAGTGACTTAGGTTTATAATATATTACTTTTAGTCCACAGTTCTCTAATTGGACTAGAATCTATTATTGAAATGTATATATCCATCTACATCTCCGTTATATATGTAGCTAGTGTCAAGTTTCAAATGTTCATTTATTCTGGTATTATTCAACAAGATTAGGTTGAGGTTGCATTGCTTTTTCTTCCCCAATTTTAGTTTTATCCTTTTAAAATGAAGATGTATGTGATCCTTGTGTAGTTTGATGTTCAACTTTCACTTGCTTGATGCAGGTCAACGAATTCAAGTCAATTGAAAATTTTAAAATTTTCAACACCAACAACTTGTAAGTCGGAATAGTCTTATGGCCTACTCTAAGCTTTATATTGGGCACTTCCTTGTCAATGAAGCATGTGCTGACTGAATCTTTACTGTTGTGCAGGTGGGTGAACCTGAATGCTATTAAAAGACTTGTAGAAGCAGATGCACTCAAGATGGAGATTATATCCAACCCTAAGGTATCAGTTTCTGCTTGTTTAGCATGTGTCCAAGATTATTCCCAATGCTTTGTATAAGTGCCTGAGGTAGCCAATATTTATTGTCAGGAAGTGGACGGGGTCAAGGTTCTTCAACTTGAAACTGCTGCTGCTGCTGCAATTAAGGTATGCAACCTTAACTCTGTACCTTTAAATACCCAAACTCATACCTTAAAGTCTTGATATTTTTTGTATTCTTGGTTTCTCTTTCTTGGTGATATTTTCCCATATCAAGATTACTCATTACCATTTTATTCCACCAGTTCTTTGACCGGGCTATTGGTGTTAATGTTCCTCGATCTCGTTTCCTTCCGGTGAAAGCAACTTCAGATCTGCTGCTTAATTGCAACCTGGGATTGTGTTGATTTCTGATAATATCCAATCCAATTAGCTCAAGTAATATGTAGTGTGCTCATTCATCTTTTTGTCTTTGCAGTCTGATCTTTACACCTTGACTGATGAAGGCTATGTTATCCGGAATCCGGCCAGGTCTAATCCAGCTATCGAGTTGGGACCTGAATTCAAGAAGGTTAACATCAACTCCTCAAGTAGATTAGTGCTGTAGAATTATGTGACATTTGGCTGAATGCAGTTACTATCTTGTCTTCTTAGGTGGCCAACTTCTTAGGTCGTTTCAAGTCTATTCCCAGCATCATTGATCTAGATAGCTTAGGGTGATGTATGGTTTGGATCTGGAGTTACTCTTAAGGTAATTAGCAAATATTTGTTCTGTTTCGCTTATGCTCCCATGTTGACGACAATATTATCCTATTTTTGTTTGTGTTAATTTCTGAATCTAATAGCGACTTACATCTTCTGACTTTCCAGGGGAAAGTAACTGTTGCTGCTAGAAATTCCAGATGGTGCTGTGATTGCAAACAAGGTAATACAGTGATCTAAACTCCTAATGGAGCTATAGCAGATTTAGATTTAACTCAGTTTTTTGACGCTGTTACATCAATTTCCAGGATATCAATGGACCTGAGGATATATAGAGGAGCTACTGGTGCTAAATAGATTTAGCGAGTCTGCAGCAAGTACATTTTGTTTGTACTGAATGTGATTTTACCTCAAAATTTAAATAAATGAACAATTTTGATTGTTTGCTACAGAAATCTTTATTGTATACATTATGGAACTCGATATAGTTTGTTTCTTCATATTTCTGTAGCCATATTTCTAATGTCCGTCCTATTGGAGTTGTGATACCCTATTGTTAAGGCGTATGACTTCCTGGCCATTTAAACTTGTACCGAATTTTAAAGTCGATACACAAACTATTGTTCCCATTTGAATACTTCAACTTGACGGAATGAATATTAATAAACACTTTTTGTTGAACGTGTTCACCAATCGCCTTGACAGGAATGTCACATGTTTGGTCTTTATTATATGACATGTGGATTTGTGGGTCCTATATTATTAAAAAAAAATATTTTTTAAAATTTTTAAATGGAATTTTAAAAATTAATCTTCCTTCTTCTCCATTCACCCACCTCCATTCATTTCTGCTATCGTTTTATCATTCGCCTTTATCCTTTTACTCTCTGCTTCAATTCTTCATACTCCTCACAAACCCGCCGGAAAGTTGATAAGCTCTTATCCATATTCAACAATGGTAGGTTTTGAACTTGGCTCCGTTCCATACAATGCCGACGGATGGGGTCCACCAGATTCCTCCATCTCCGTACCAAACCAAATCTCTAATGCCCCATTTGCTCATTTCTCCTGCTCCGACAAGCTTGGCCGTATTGCCGACTGGACTCGATCTCTTTCAAACCGACCCGGATCCAACTCCAAGCAAAACGCTACTTATTCCGCCTTCGACTTCTCCGGCGACGATTCATTCGCTACCCTCGCCACTGACAAAGACTCCTCTTTCTGCCTCGTCGACACTGCCGCCAAATCCCATCACCACGGGCAACACCGCCCGAAATTCAATCCCAGGTGGCGGTTCAACATCTTCTTCGCAACATCAACTCTCCCGGCATTTTGCATTATTTCTGGGATGCTGATGGTACTTGTTTTCTTTTTTTGAGTTGCCAAAATCCTTAGGTGTCCGCCAAAATTATTTAAGTTTTGAAAGGTGAAGTACTCATATTGTTGTTCAGCTCTTTCCTGGGGTAGGCTGGAAATGGTCTGGTTTATTTTCTTTATTTTTAATTTGTATTTTTTTTCTAGTTTTAGATTTTTTTAAATCAAAACTATTGTAGTCACGCGCATAATTTTCGTGACTTGCACATACCTTGTCCACAACCGGATATGTGAGTTTGAGTGTTCAAATGGGAACAATGTAAGTATCGGCTTTAAAATATTATTAACTTTTTGCTTAAAAAAATATATGATAAATCTCAAATCTCCTATATATTTTAAGTAACATCAACAGAGGTTTTCATTATATGATTTGTTGGATCTTTTTATTCTTTTCAAATTGTAAGTGACTTTTGTTGGATTTTTTTTATTCTACTCTAATTGTAAGTGACTTGGGAGATCATTTTCGTCTCAAAACTTGTTGACTGGGTAAAATGGTTGGGTTTAAATGCATAACATGCATACGCCTAGTGCAATTAATCAATCAACCTACACTTCAATTAGAGACCAATTGAAATCCAATTATATAAAATTTCTATATCCCTGATAATGTGCTATAAAGCAATCAACTAACTACACTTCAATTGGAGATAAATTTGAAATTTCTACCTAACCCTATTCGAGCATATATACTCATACTATTAGATTCTATAAAAAAGGGCGGATGCAACGTAGAATTACTGGGGCGCGGAGCACAAATTTATGTTGAAAAAATTATTAAAATTGTAATAAATAGTAGATGTAAACTCATAACTTTAAATGCTGAACTCATAGGCCGCAGGTAACGGAAGAAACTTCAAGAGGATATCTGAAGGTATTGGAATATTGAAAAGTAATTGTTTGTCCAGATGTTAAAGGTCTTCCGTCATTGACAAGACAGTCATTATAAGCAAGTCTTCTGAAAATTGTAGGATTTATGAGTCTTGCTGAGACAAGAGGGGTTGCTCTGATGGTAAGCAACCCCCACTTTCAACCGAGAGGTTGTGAGTTTGATTCTCCCCAAGAGCTGGAGGGAAGGATGCCGGGGTCTATTTGGAAACAGTCTCTCTACCCCAGGATAGGGGTAAGGTCTGCGTACACACTACCCTCCTCATACCCCACTAAGTGAGATTATACTGGGTTGTTGTTGCTGAACTGAACCAGCCACAACTCAAGTGAATGTTGGAGATGCTGCCACAGCTTTCAAAGAAGCACGCATTCGAGACGATGACTGTGTATGTTGGAATGCAGTGTCCCTGAGGGACCTTGGTTTACTGTAATGTTGTCTTTTGAACATGATGTTGGCCCTATTCTGTACTCACCAACATGCTTTCTTGAGTAGTAACACTTTCCTCAGCTGGCCTGGTTCCAATGCATGGTTAACTTGCATCACTGCATTTAGTACCATGAAAAGATGTTAATAAGAACACTTGCTTCAACATTTTGATCAACATTTGAACATTCAAGATATTTAAGAGTAATTGGAGGCAATCCTCAAGGAGGAAAAGTTCTCAAAAAATTAACCGAAAGAAGGGCAAAGGTAGCCCATTTACAAAGTATCCCACATTTATAAAGGGTCAGGGGAAGGATTCGAGAAGGGCCACATTCAAGGGCGAAGCTACCTTTTGCTAAGGGTGGTCTTCGTGAAAATATTACGAAAAATTATACTATGTATATAAGTAAAATATTAGATTTTAGATGCACATAACATACTCCCTGTTTCAATTTATGTAAACCTATTTCCTTTTTGGTCCGTGCCAAAAAAAATGACCTCTTTCCTTATTTGGAAACAATTTACCTTTATGCAATGATTTATAGCACACAAAATATATGTGTGGCTCATTTTACACCACTAGTTCAAAAGTTTCTCTCTTTTCTTAAACTCCGTGCCAAGTCAAATGAGTTCACATAAATTGAAACGGAGAGAGTATATCGAATACCCTTTGTGGAAAATTTATTTTACTTCTTTCAAGTACGGAAGGGGAACCTTGGCGTAATTGGTAAAGGCTGCCATGTGCCCAGGAGGTCACAGATTCAAGCCGTGGAAACAGCCGCTTGCAGAAATGCAGGATAAGACAACTTACGATAGATCCTTGTGGTCCGCCCCTTCCCCGGACCCCGAGCGGGAGTTTAGTGCACCGGGCTGCACTTTTTCAAGTTTGAACATTATTGAGGAAATTTTTGGCTTGCCACTCGCCGGATTCACACCCAAGGGTGTGATGTAGACAGCTACTCTAATGCAATCTTTAGTGGCTGCTTCTACGGCTCGAACCCGTAACCTATAGGTTACACGAAGACAAACTGTACCGCTGCTCCAATGTTCCACCTCCGAGAGAAGATCCTACTAGAATTCTCCAACTCCACTTTTCTTTTCTGGTAAAGAATCACAAAAGCATTTTGAAAAAAAAAAAGAGAAAAAGAAAAGGAGAAGTGATCAATGAAAGGGAGAAGGAAAGAAGAGAGCTCATATATATATATATAAAAGCAAGAAAACCAGAAGTCATTAAGTTATATTCTTCAAAGTGAAACTTCAAACAAGAAAAAATAAACCTGAGGGTACGAAACTCTTAGAGGGGTGGGGTTATTTATAGTGTCTATTTAGTCACTTAAAAGGAAATTGCAGGTGAAGCACTATACAAACATTAATTAGTAACTTTCGAAAAATGGAAAACAATCTTATAAAAATATATTCATAGTGTAAAGAAATTCTTAGTAACCTTCGAAAAATGGAAAACAATCTTATAAAAATATATTCATAGTGTAAAGAAATTCTTACTTAAAATTAAGGCAACTGCACATGATGCTCTCTACAAACATTAATTGGTAACCTTAAAAAAGGAAAAAAAAGTCCTATAATAGATCAAAATACATTATAGTGTAAGAAAATTTGTACACTTTCAAGGGGAGAGGATCCCCTCCAGTGAAATTCTGTCCAGTAATGTTCAATACCATTGCTGATTATTGCCATCTGTCTACCCATGTTTTCTCTGACTGAGATTCATTCTCGTAATATGCAACTTAAAATGGTAATCAGACACTTATGAACAAAAATAATGAAATCACTGTTAAGTAAGTATTAAAGTTGCACAATGCAACATATAGGACCTACTTTTTTATGTAAAGAAATATTTTGTCAAAACACACAGGAGTAATTTGTTTCAATTAACTTCATTTCTATTATGAGCCTTGTTTCAATTAACTTCATTTCTATTATGAGCCTATTTGTTTTAATGATTTTGCCTGAGCACGGAATTTTTATTTTTTTTCTCATGATCAGTTTAATATTTGTTTGGAAAATTCTCAGAAAACTCGTTGTCGCTATTCTTTGGGTGCACACTGGGTAACTTGCTCACTGTGCAATAGTTCACGAACCACGCAGAGATTTGTTTGGAAAACTCTCAGGAAACTCGTTGTTGCTATCCTTTGGGTACGCACTGGGTAACCTGCTAACTGTGCAATAGTTCACAAATAACATAGGAGATGTAAACCACATTAGACATGTCCGGTGCGATGATTTTTTACTCAGAAGGCTTCTGATGAGAGGAATCAATCTCATCTCTCCTCATGTAGGAAATCACTCATAGAAGTAAGTGTATTAGCATAAATAATTTTTCTTTTTCTACTATAATTATAAGTACATTTAAACAACCTTGTATAAATCTCATTATGCTATTAGATTTATGCCCTTTTTTTTTATTATGTAGGCACGTTACAATTATTAACAATGCCCTTTTTTCATTATTTTTGCTCGTAATCGTCTTACCATTTTTAGTGTATTAGAAGAATGAATCTCAGCCATAGAAAATATGGGTGGACAGATGGCAATAATTGATATGGTATTCATCTCATTCAAATGGTTTGGTAGCCAATATTGTTGACTTGGTTTGGTTTGGTAGCCAACCTTGTTGAATTGGACAAATATTGGTAGCCAATTTTATTGACTTGATTTGGTTTGGTAGCCAACCTTGTT
>MU741281.1:19234-34342 GCA_026770625.1 Nicotiana glauca
CTTCATTATCAAATTCTGCTCCGAATGGTGTGATCTCTATGGATTTTGCCAAGAGCAGCCTCTTAAATGAAGAGATGAGAAGAAAATCTCAAGGTTCCTCCTTATCAGATGTCTTGGTGACTGACTCTAGGGGGAGAAGCAAGAATCGGGGTTCTCAAAATAGAGAACATAATAGAAGTAAATCCATAAGCAGACTTAAAGATATTGAGTGCTATCATTGCCAGAAGAAAGGGCACACAAAGAAATTCTGCCGGATTTTGAAAAAGGAGGATAGAGACATGGAGGAACAAAAAGAAGATGGCAATCGTGTGGCCACCGTCACTACAGAAGATCTTGTTACTGTCCTTGATGCAGATCTGATAAATATTGCTTGTGATGAGTCAAGCTGGGTTGTGGACAGTGGTGCCGCATCTCATGTGACATCAAGGAAGGAATTTTTCTCATCCTATACTCAGGGTGACTTTGGAACTTTGAGTATGGGTAATGAGACGGTATCTAGGGTGGCTGGTGTTGGAACGATTTGTTTGGAAACTAGTATTGGAACTAAACTAGTTTTAAACAATGTAAAGCATGCACCTGATGTTCGTTTGCACTTGATCTCTGTTGGTGTTTTGGATGATGAGGGATATGTCAGTACCAATGGTGCTGGAAAGTGGAAGCTCACTAAAGGTTCCATGATTGTGGCTCGTGGGGAAAAGCGTCGTGGTCTATACTGGACTACGGCCTCTACTTGTGTTGATATGGTGAATGCCGTTGAAAGCAATAACTCTTCAACGTTATGGCATAAGAGGCTTAGCCATATTAGCGAGAAAGGACTAAATGTTTTGGCCAAGAAGAAATTATTGTCAAATTTTGAAAGTGCAAAATTAGAAAAATGTGAGCACTGCTTGGCTGGAAAACAAAAAAGAGTTTCTTTCCAGTCTCATCCTCCTTCAAGAAAGACAGAGTTGCTTGAGTTGGTGCATTCAGATTTATGTGGTCCAATGAAGACAAGGACTTTGGGTGGTGCACTTTATTTTGCTACCTTTATTGATGATTGCTCAAGGAAACTTTGGGTCTACATCTTGAAGACTAAAGATCAAGTGTTGGGTGTCTTTAAGCAGTTTCAGGCATCAGTTGAAAGAGAAACTGGAAAGAAGCTGAAGTGTATTCGTACTGATAACGGTGGTGAATATTGTGGACCGTTTGACGAATACTGCAAGCAGCAGGGTATCAGACACCAGAAGACTCCTCCAAAGACTCCTTATCTTAATGGTTTAGCAGAAAGGATGAACAGGACCTTGATGGAAAGAGTCAGATGTTTGCTTTCTGAAGCAAAGTTGCCGAATTCCTTTTGGGGTGAGGCTTTGTTGACCGCTGCACATGTTATTAATCTATCTCCTGCGGTTGCTTTGCAAAGTGATGTTCCAAACAGAGTTTGGTATGGAAAAGATGTTTCCTATGAACACTTGAAAGTGTTTGGTTGCAAAGCTTTTGTACATGTGCCTAAAGATGAGAGGTCAAAATTAACTGCCAAGACAAGGCAGTGCATCTTCATTGGTTATGGCCTTGATGAGTTTGGTTACAGGCTATATGATCCAATTGAGAAGAAGGTCGTGAGAAGCCGTGATGTTATCTTCGTGGAGGATCAAACCATTGAAGATATTAATAAAGTGGAGAAACTAAAACCTTCAAGTTCTGAAGGTTTAGTTAATCTTGATCAAGTTCCTCATACAAATGCAGATGACGTTGGTGGGCTCAATGATGATGGTGATGCTCAGAACCATATTCCAGATCAGCATATTGATGGTGATGATGATAACAACGCTAATGTTGATGAGCCAGATGCTCCTACTCACGAAGCTGTGGAAGAGCTAGATATTCCACTCAGGAGGTCTTCTAGACCCCATACTCCTTCCTCCCGTTATTCACCCGCTGAGTATGTATTACTCACTGATGGGGGAGAACCTGAATATTATGCGGAGGCCATAGAAGATGAGCACAAGGATCGATGGATTGAAGCCATGCAAGATGAGATAAAATCTCTGCATGAGAACCATACTTATGAGTTGGTGAAATTGCCTAAAGGCATGAGAGCTTTGAAGAACAAGTGGGTGTTCAAAGTTAAAGCTGAAGAACACAGTTTGAAGCCCAGATACAAAGCTAGATTGGTTGTCAAGGGATTTAGTCAAAGGAAAGGTATTGACTTTGACGAAATATTTTCTCCTGTCGTGAAAATGTCCTCCATTCGGACAGTTCTTGGTTTGACTGCTAGTCTTGATTTGGAGATTGAGCAGATGGATGTGAAGACTGCCTTTCTTCACGGTGACTTAGAAGAGGAGATCTATATGGAACAACCTGAGGGCTTCAAGGTAAAAGGTAAAGAAAATCTTGTATGCAAACTTAAGAAGAGTCTATACGGATTGAAGCAAGCTCCCAGACAGTGGTATAAGAAGTTTGAGTCTGTTATGGGGGAGCAAGGCTACAAAAAGACTTCTTCAGATCACTGTGTGTTTGTACAAAGATTTTTTGATGATGACTTTATCATCCTCTTGCTATATGTGGATGATATGTTGATTGTGGGCAGAAATGCTTCCAAGATTGACGAGTTGAAGAAACAGTTGAATAATTCTTTTGCAATGAAAGACTTGGGTCATGCTAAGCAGATTTTGGGCATGAGAATTACACGTTCAAGAAACGAAAGGAAGCTTTACTTGTCACAAGAGAAGTACATAGAACGTGTACTGGAGCGCTTCAATATGAAAAGTGCTAAGTTGGTTCGCACACCCCTACCTGGTCATCTGAAGTTGAGTAAGAAGATGTGTCCTACAACAACGGAGGAAAAAGAGAGAATGACCAAGATTCCTTATTTCTCTGGCGTCGGAAGTTTGATGTATGCAATGGTATGCACTCGACCAGATATAACTCATGCAGTCGGTGTTGTTAGCAAATTTCTTGAAAATCCAGGAAAAGAGCATTGGGAAGCTGTAAAGTGGATACTCAGGTATCTAAGAGGAAGCTCACATGAATGCTTATGTTTGGAGGATCAAATCCAATTTTGAAGGGATATACAGATTCTAATATGGCAGGTGACCTTGATAACAGAAAATCCACTACTGGATATTTGTTTACTTTTTCAGGGGGAGCTATATCATGGCAGTCAAAGTTACAGAAGTGTGTAGCACTGTCTACAACTGAAGCGGAGTATATTGCGGCCACTGAAGCTGGCAAAGAGATGATATGGCTCAAGAGATTTCTTCAAGAACTTGGATTGCGGCAGATGGAATATGTGGTCTATTGCGACAGTCAGAGCGCAATAGACCTAAGCAAAAACTCCATGTACCATGCAAGAACAAAGCATATAGATGTGAGATATCATTGGATTCGTGAGCAGGTAGAGAACAAATCTTTACAGGTCAAAAAGATTCACACGAGTGAAAATTCTGCTGATATGCTAACCAAAGTGGTACCAAGAGATAAGTTCGAGCTATGCAAAGAACTTGTCGGCATGCACTCAGAATAGAAGACATTGCTACCTTCTCTAAATGAATGAGACTGGAGGGGGAGATTGATGTGGTATCCATCTCATTCAAATGGTTTGGTAGCCAATATTGTTGACTTGGTTTGGTTTGGTAGCCAACCTTGTTGAATTGGACAAATATTGGTAGCCAATTTTATTGACTTGGTTTGGTTTGGTAGCCAACCTTGTTGAATTGGACAAATATTGGTAGCCAATTTTATTGACTTGGTTTGGTTTGGTGGCCAACCTTGTTGAAATTGTGTAAAGAGTGTGCAAATTGTCAAATATTGTAGGCTTTAGAGAGTGAGGTTTTGGCTATAAAAGGAGAGCTTCAACTCTCATTTTTACACACCAACAAAGAGAGAAAAGAGAGAGCAAGTCCATAAACTATAAGAAAATAGTTTGTGAAGAAAAATAGAGTGAGAGATATTGTAGTGAGGTGAAAAAGGCAAAAGAGTGTTTACTTATTTTGAGGGTGTAGTGGTCTTAGGAGTATTTTTACTCGTTATTACAGTGTAAAATTCCTCGCTATAGTGATATCAGTTGCTCCTCTTGACCGTGGTTTTTTCCCTTATTCAGAAGGGTTTCCACGTAAAATCTTGGTGTCATTATTGCTGCATTTTTATTCTTGCTGATTTAACCATAACTTAGTGTTTTACGTTTATCACTAATACCGTGAATACTATTTTTACGGGGTTTCCCAACAATAATCAGTAACAGTATTGAACATTACTGGACAGATTTTCACCGGAGGTGATCCTTTCCCACTTTCTAAGGTATACAAGTTAAATCCTAAATATATAGAGGCTTTGAAGTTTATAAGTTGTTGATTGATAACGAAGAGGTTTAATTATTAAATACTACTCTAGTAGTAGCTAGTTCATGCACGGGCGAGTCATATTCCTGTTATTTAATAATATCATGATGAACACGATTAATTAGCGAAGAGTTCAATTAATCATCAAGAACCAGTTCAACTGCTGTAAAATTGCATTGAATTCTTTAAACTTTTGCTCATTTGAAAATTTAATGGTTTTGACTAATTATTACAGCTTCAAAGTGTCACAGTCACTACATTAATTTCCATTAATTCATCCACGATGCTTGAACAACTAGAGAGTGAAATATAGGGTAAAGAGCAGCCCGATGAACAAGCCATCCTGCGTTCATATAAAGAGGGTAGAAAATAATTGCATTTTTTGCACATCTTTATTTCTCTTATTTTTCTCGTAAGCCATTGTTGAATATATATCTTTTCCACTCCTACCAATTCTTTACAAATCTAGCTAAAATTGTTAATTTAGTCATATGATCCTTTACACAGGAAATCAGTAAAAATAACATTAAAAACTACTATAAAATTAACACATGGAAATATTGATATTCTCTTGTATTCAAATTTTAAGTGGAAATAGGAGATCATTTCAGGTTGAAAACCTGCGTACTAGGTGATAACGCCAAATTATGCCTTATAAAACGACAAAGACAGACGTAGCAAATATAATCTTAGTAATTCTGTCCAGAGTCGAACCACAAAGAATTAACATATCAATTACTTTTATCGGACTTACTAAATTCGCAGAATCAATTTCCCCAAACTTTATAATTCACAATTGATGGTTTTTCTAACAACTAAAAACTGAAAATAATTAACAGCTGAAAATTAACTATGCTTGAAGTGTAAACAGTTGGAAAAAGATCTAAAGTAATGGTTTCCCTCGTTGCTAATTTCCTTGGTTGTATGTTTCTTATAGTGATGCCTTAGTTGTCTCTATCAATCAAGAACTCTCCAGCTATCATAAATCTCTCCCGAGCAATTATGATAATTTATTAGACGCACTCTCTCAAGCTATGCTAGCTAGATTCACATTACATTTCTTTTAGATTGCACCCGAGGTATCGTTATCTCTAATCCAACCTCTAAACCCTTGGTTATGACTCGTCTATACTCCGGGAGTGATGTTGTTCAAACAACTACCTAAATATGCACTCTCTCTCGAGCAGATACATAATAAATAGGAACGGATAATTGAGGGCCCTTTCAACTAACCACAATCAAAACATAGATGAAAAAATAGATATTAACAACCAATTCAAACTATATTAATATAACAACCAAGTCATCCCCAACGGGTTTCACCAAAACCTTAAATTAAAGTATTTAGCTACTCATAACAACGTAAGAATAAACTACGAAAATATTCATAAGGGCAAATTGCAAGAAAAATAGAAGAGATAAAGAACTATGATGTTTTGGGTGATCTCTCATGCATGTTTGTCTTGCAAAAGTAATCTGAAAATAAGCCTACTCCTCTTGGGTGAGTTTCCTGCATTTTATAAGGGTTTTACAAAAGCTTTCCCGAATCGACACTTTGGCCCCCCAAAATTCTAAGTTGTGAACATGCCGCCGCGGCTGAAGCGCCGACCGCGGTACACTGACTCTAACCGCGGCGCGGACCGCGGTGGCAACCGCGGGGAGCACTGCTGGGCCTTTTGTCTCTGCGTTCCTTCTCTTTTTGCTCTTTTGTGTTCGGGTACTTCTTGAGTGGGTGTTTTCTTCATGTTATTGCCTCTAAACACTTCATGTTGCTTCCTCACATCTTATATTCCCTGCAAAACTAAATAGCATAAATTAAAGCATTTTATTGGAAACTTACATTATAAAACAATAATAAAGCATGGGAAATTATGGTGTAAATAACAACTATATAGCCTATTATCAATACCCCACACTTAAATTATTGCTAGTCCTCGAGCAATTCACCACACTCCATAAAAATTCATTCCCTATGCTTTTCCCCCAACAACTCGCACCATGAACATTTTACAAGAGTTACACCTAGTAGTGAGCAGCTTTTACCTCAAGAATTAAGTTTTTCGTACCCTGTAACATTTGCACTTACTCAAACCACTCTACACAATAGTCAAAATGCATTTTTCCATTGTATCACATGCTCTCACATCACACAAGAGAGTAGTTCCATATATATAATGATAGAAATAACACTTAGGAACTCAAATTGACAGAATTCACTCACTCTCCAAAAAGAACATTCACATGCCACAAAGATGCACCATAAGCTTGCCCCTGGTGTAATACTCGACTAATCGAGCCCCACTCGGCCTAAGATCAATAGGACCTTATTTGGTTATAATGTAGGCTAAGGGACGGGTAGGATACATTTGGATATAGTGACTAACCTTCCTAAGCACTTTTAATACAATTACATTAAACTTCAAGATCATCATTTTGTAAGACAACACTCCACCATATTTATTTAAATATCCCCATACATTAGGTGCAATTTGTACAAGCTATCACTTATTAATCACTACAAAATATATGAAACTTTTTTTTCGTGGTGCTTCTCTTTTTTTACGCTTCACATTCTGCACATTTTCTCTATTTCCATGGTTCCACTTCAACAACCAAACCACCACCCACACTTTTATTTTTGCATAATCTCAATACCATTCTAGTGCTTAGTGAGAGAAAAATTGGTTCAAACAGCATGCTATTCAAACAATTAGGTAAGGTTCACATTGTGGTTGCCAAAGAAACAAGCTTATAGGCTCAACGGGGTTAACTAAGATGTAATTCATTCAGGTGGGTTCACTTTATATGTCTGGCTCAACAAAGAAATGCCTATATCACTTCTAAAACTGAATGAAGCTACTATTTCACTTTGCAAACACACAGGGCAAGTTCTAGGCATCAAATGTACAGCATGGAATACAATAACACTCACACCCACATGGAACATGACTCACTCAGGATTAGTTTATCAAGACATTCTCTTTTGAGTGTTCAAGTTAGGTACAAACATAAAAATTTTAAGGCACTTAATTAAGATTCAACCTTGAAGCTAAGCGCTACACTCTAGCATCTATCGTGTTCAGGTGTAAGAATGCTAAGGGTTTTTCTTCATCAAATTTAAGCTCGTCGCCCATTAATCCTAACCTAAAAAAAATCTACCTATATCCGGTTCAAGCTAAACCCTTGGAAAAGAACTGTGGCCCAAAGAAAAATAAGGGGGAGTTACTACGCTACCTAAGAAATAAAAAATCTCTTTGGTATATTTTATAGAATAGCTTCGCTCAAGAAAATTATCTAAAGAATCCGTCATTGGGAAGAGTCTTTATATTTCCAAATTTGTTTTCTCGACTTAGTCCCTCAGGAACCCCGCCGAAAGAGATCCATCGTTGGGACAAGTCTCTTCTATTTTAACTTCCTAAAACAAAACAACTGCTACTCCATTCCTAAAGTAACTAACACAAAACACAAAGCAACTAACACAAAACAAAACCAAGAATAACAAACAAATAATATTCACAAGTACAGCATACAACGAAGTTCCCCCACCCCACACTTAAAAAGAAGACATGTCCCCATGGCTTAACAATATAAAAATCGGTGAGGTAAAGGAACTTCCCTGAAGGGTCACTCTTGATCTGAAACTGTTTCTGGGTTCGCGCTGCAGGCGCGACCCAGAGCTCTCAACCAGCCCATGAACTTCTTTTGCGACTTCACTTGTCTGTCAGCCACATCATCAATGCAGGTACCCAAGTCAGCGACAGAGGTCTGCAATCCAATCATCTGCTGCTCCAAACCAGCCAGGCGAGTGCTTCGACATGGCTATGATGATCCTGCCTCGTCCTCTCTAGGAGGGGCTGTGATCTCAGTAGCTTCCGCAGCATCAACATCATTCTCAGACTCAGACTCATCAGACGAGTCATCATTATGTTGTACCAGCTCTCTTCCCTCTTGCCCAATTTTGTTCGCTCGGAAAGGGGTTTTTATAGGTAATTTCATATCAACTCGAGAATTCTCAAGAACATTAGCAAGGCAGCAGAGACGGGTGACAAGCGAAGGGAAGTAGTGGCCTTTGATTAGTTCGGGCAAGCGGGATGAACATTTCTTCAAAGAGGACTCTGGACACATCAAACCCTTGGTGAGTCATGAAGCAGTAGATCATAGCGGCCCGTGGCCCATTTATATCGGTGGTATCGTTGGATGGTAGCAACCGAGTGGTGATGACAGTGAGCCAACATTTGGCCTCCCAAGTAAGAGACTTAGAGTGTAGAGTCGTCAGTTGTGCTACCTATTTGGGTTGTCTGCCAGGTATACCGATGACTTCCAGAAGTCTGTCCCAATCAACTGCCGGGCGACTAGCCATGCTGTAGTGATCGTCATCGTGAATGTGGGGAGGTGATACACTCTGCGGATGAACTCTATAGAAGCATTAACTCAGGTGTTGCGCACATTCACCACCCTATCCTCGTATTCTTGCAGGTTGGCATAGAACTCCCGCACTAGCTGAATATTAGCTTCCTCGGGAGCCTCAAAGAAGATGTCCAGTCGACACCTCTGTAGCTCATCAAACATATTGGGGCATTCTTTGACCAATGCCTTCCTATCGATATGGACCTCAAGGAGTAATTTCTTAGCAAGTTTCTGATTGTACCTTGTCTCAGCTTCTTTAGAGACGAACCGAGTGCTATCAAACTGTGGTGTACTGGTTTGGCCCCTAGCTTGTCAGGAGCCTCTTGGGCCATTAGCGGAGGACCGGTGTTCCGTCTCTTATGTGAAGAATCATATTACCTGTCAAAACAGAGAAACGTGTATTAGGATGAGCCTAAAATATATGACTATGGGTAGTTACTCGGACTTCACCACAACCATGTCACAACATCTCTTTATATCTCCATTGAGGCAATTTCTGAAACACATTGTGGGCAAGGCATTTTTCTTCATGTTCATGGCCCAAGGGAATCAAGAAAACTTCCCTACTTCAATTATTCACTACACCAACACACTCCACACTTGCTACAAACAATCACCCACCAACAATACCATTCCAAACAAACAAAACACAGTCCCTTCACCAAACATATGCTAAAAATGAAATTACACTAAAAAGAAGAAGAAAAACTAAACAAAACAAAATCCTATCCCAAACTATATTACAACAACATTAACTAGCATAATACAACAACAAAAAATAGAAATAAAAGATAAGGGGGTCGGAATCATACCTTAGGTGGAAGAAAAAGAAGAAAAGAGTATGGAGGGGAGGGTTAGGGTTTAGAGAGAGAGAGGAATTTGGGGATTTTTAGGGGTGGGGTATGTTTTTCTTTTGATTTGGGGGAAGGGTGTGTTATTTTGTTTTTTTTAACTTAAAAGAAAGAGAGAAAAAGTATAAAGAAAACAAAAAAAAATTAATGCCCGGTACCCGACCGCGGTGGGCGCCGCGGTTTGGGACAGAGTCTCTCGTGGTCGACGCCGCGGCCGTGGCTGCGGTGAAATGTTAGACCTTCAGTGATTTCCGTGGTCCTCGTCGCGGTCCGAGCAGCGGCCGCGGTGAATTTTATCGCCAGGCAGTGGCTCCCGCAGTCCAACCGCGGTCGCGGCTGGCAATTTTTTTTTGTCTTCTAAACACGAAGTTATATACTACACTTACAACACATTCGTGGGTTGCCTTCTATGCAGCGCCTGATTTAAAATCGCGACACGACGCAAGTGAGCGCATTTAAGGCTCGCTCGACCTCTGAGGTTCAGTCAGGTGGATCTTAGACACTTCCTTTGGTTCGTTCATGCCCATATATAGTTTCAATCTCTGCCCATTAACTCTAAATGTAATAGAGTCTTTCTCTGTGGTAATCTCTACAGCACCTGAAGGGAATACTTCAATCACTCGAAACGGTCCAGACCATCTTGACTTATGCTTACCAAGGAATAGCCGTAATCTTGAGTTATAGAGCAATACTATGTCCCCGGGTTTGAAATGTCGCTCAACAATGTTCTGGTCATATAACCTCTTCATTCTTTCCTTGTACAATCTTGTGCTCTCAAAAGAAGATGTCTGAACTCGTTAAGCTCATGCAAATCAGTGATTCTAGTTGTGCATGCAGCCTCAATATCTAAGTTTAGTTGCTTCAATGCCACCACGCTTTATGTTCAAGTTCCACTAGCAGGTGATAGGACTTTCCAAACACCAACTTATATGGTGACATACCAATTGGTGTTTTAAAAGCAACTCTGTAGGCCCAGAATGCATCATCTAGCTTTCTCGCCCAATCAGTTCTTGTGACGTTCACAGTCTTGGTTAACACACTCTTTATCTCTCTGTTAGATAAGGGTGATAAGGGGTAGCCACCTTGTGGCGTACATCATACTTTGCAAGCAACTTTTCGAAGGCTCTATTACAGAAGTGAGTGCCTTCATCACTGATAATCGCTCTTGGTGTCCCAAATTAGGTGAATATGTTCTTTTTTAAAAATCCCACCACCACTCTTGCATCATTAGTGGGCAACGCAGTAGCTTCTACCCACTTGGACACGTAATCCATAGCAACAAGTATGTATTTATTACCAAAGGAGCTAACGAAGGGACCCATGAAGTCAATCCCCCAGACATTAAACACTTCCACCTCTTGAATTGGGTTCATGGGCATCTCGTGGCGACGGAAAATGTTCTCAGTCCGCTGACATTCATTGCAGCCCTTCACCCATAGGCGCACATCTTTAAACACCATTGGCCAAAAGAATCCGGCCTCAAGCACTTTCGCAGTTGTCCTGACCCCTCTAAAATGTCCTCCATATGCCAATGTGTGACAAGCCTGCAAAACAAAAGATTGTTCTGTCTCGGGGATACACCTCCGGATTATATTGTCAACACATATTCTAAACAGATAAGGCTCATCCCAATAATACTTGCGGTTTTGGATAGATGAAAGGTCATAAGGAACTACACCATTGTCCAGGTAATTAGCAAAGTCCGCATACCATAGCGCTTCCTCAAGACTAGTAGCGAGCAGCTGCTCGTCTGGAAAAGTTTCCAGAATATCCTCAACCTCAACCGCATTTTCAGCTCCCTCAAGTCGAGATAGATGATCAGTGAATTGATTCTCTGTGCCCTTATGGTCACTAATTTCAAGGTCGAATTCTTGAAGTAGCAACACCCAACGAATTAGGCGCGACTTAGACTCCTTCTTCTCAATCAAGTACCTGAGAGCTGCATGGTCAGTGTATACAACTACCTTGGAACCAATCAGATATGATCTGAACTTGTCAAAAGCAAACACCACAGCCAACATCTCCTTCTCAGTCACATTGTAGTTCAGCTGGGCTCCACTCAGCGTTCTACTAGCATAGTATATTGGATGCATCAGCTTGTCTTTCTGCTGTCCCAGCACTGCCCCCACTGCATAGTCACTAACATCACACATGAGTTCGAATGATTGCTCTCAATCGGGGGCAACTATGATAGGTGTTGTGACCAGCCTCTTTTTCAGCTCCTCGAATGCTACCCTGCAATCATCAGAAACCAAGAAAGGGTAATCTTTTTCTAACAACTTACAGAGAGGGTTGGCAATTTTTGAGAAGTCTTTTATGAATCTCCAATAGAAACTGGCATGCCCGAGGAAGCTTCTGATTGCTTTGACTGAAGTTGGAGGGGGTAGATTTGCTATCACATCTACTTTAGCACGATCCACCTCAATTCCTATGCTTGACACCCGGTGTCCCAAGACTATGCCCTTTTGTACCATAAAGTGGCACTTCTCCCAATTCAGAACCAGGTTAGTCTCGATACACCGTTTCAGCACACGAGTCAAATTTATCAGGCACTTATCAAATGAGTTCCCCACCACTGAGAAGTCATCCATGAACACCTCTATTATATCCTATACCATGTCAGTAAATATGGCCATCATGCATCGGAATGTGGCTGGTGCGTTGCATAGGCCAAAAGGCATCCTCCGAAAGGCATAAATGCCATACGGGCAAGTGAAAGAGGTCTTCTCTCTGTCCTCCGGTGCAATGGAGATCTGATTGTAACCTGAGTACCCATCCAGAAAATAGAAATGTGACCTACCTGCCAATCTGTCTAACATTTGATCAATGAAGGGAAGTGGGAAGTGGTTTTTTCGGGTGGCTAGATTTAACTTTCGATAGTCCATGCAAATTCTCCAGCCCGTGACGGTTCTTGTAGAGATCAATTCATTGTTATCATTCTTAACTATCGTCATGCCACCCTTTTTAGTGACACATTGAACTGGGCTAACCCAGCTGCTGTTAGAGATTGGGAAAATGATTCCCGCATCTAACCACTTGATTACTTCTTTCTTCACCACTTCCTTCATATTGGGGTTTAGCCTTCTTTGGTGTTCCTTGGAAGGTTTATGTTCCTCTTCCAGTAGAATTTTCTGCATACAGTAGGTGGGGTTGATCCCCTTTATGTCTGCCATGGTCCACCCAATAGCAGTCTTGCACTCCTTAAATACCAGTAATAGTTGTTGAGCCTGCACATCTAACAAACTAGATGAGATAATAACAGGTAATGTGGAGTTAGGTCCAAGAAATTCATACTTGAGATGGGCGGGCAATGGCTTTAACTCCAGTTTTGGTGGTTCTTCGATTGATGGCTTGGCTGGAGGAGTTTCTCGATTTTCCAAGTGCAAGGGCTCAAATTCTAGAGTCCTATCCCAGAACCCTCTACCCTCTAACGCCAACACGCATTCCGCCAGATCCTCTCCATTTACCTCATCCAAATTCATTAAACATGCAACAATGGGGTCCTCAATAGTCAGCCTTTCATCATCAGTTTGTACAATTACATCCGCGACATCAATAAGAGAGCAATTGGCGAATTCACTTGGTCACCTCACAGATTTCTGCACATTGAATGTTATTTCTTCATCGTTCAGTTTCATCTTGAGCTCCCCAGTCTCACAGTCAATTACAGCTCTCCCCGTGGCCAGGAATGGTCTTCCAAAATTATGGAAATCTCTTCATCCACCTTGCAGTCTAGGATCACAAAATCTGCAGGGATCACAAAATCTGCAGGGAACACAAATTTCCCTACCTGAATCAACACATCATCCAGGATACCAGAGGGACGTTTCACAGTCCTGCCAGCCAGCTGCAACAACATAGAGGTAGGTCTAGCTCTTCCATTGCCCAGCCTCTTATAAATTGCCAGGGGCATAAGATTGATGTTGGCCCCTAGATCACACAGTGCTTTAGCCAAAGCAAAATTACCAATAGTGCATGGAATTGTAAAGCTCCCTGTGTCAGACAACTTTTTCGCAATTGGTCTAGTCACCAATGCACTACAGGTCTGAGTAAGAGTAAATGTGGCCAAGTCTTGGAAATCAAACTTTTGGGACATCAAGTCCTTCATCATTTTTGCATACCCAGGCATCTCCTTCAAAGCTTCAATCAATGGTATATTTACCTATATTGTTTTAGCATTTTAAAGAACTTCGTGTATTGTTCCTCCTTTTTGTACTTAGCCAGCCTCTGAGGGAAGGGTGCAGGAGGTCTCTTCTTCCCAATCAATTGGGACTTATCTTTATCAGCTGCCACATCTACTACTGGCTCCTGTACTATTTCAGCTTCTTTCTCGGTCTCATTCGGAATGTTATTTTCTTCTTGAGCAGGTTGTACTGTCACCACTGTCAGTTTCGTTGATTCATCCAGCTCAATGGGCACCGGTATGAGTATCTCAGCCTGTCTAGCTTCTCTAGACCTCTCTTGCTCTACATCCAGATCTCTGTCATTACGTAGACTCACCGCCATCAGCTGCTTCGGTCCTTGATCTTTTAGATTTATCTGGGTGTCTGCGGGTAGTGTCCCATGAGGACGATTGTTCAGAGACATCGAAATTTGGCCCACCTGCACCTCAATATTTTTTATTGTTGTATCATGTGCATCTATTCTCTCATTAATTTTTTCATTAGACCCAATAACCTGCTGCATCATTGCTTCAAGTCTAACAAACCCATCTTCATGCCTTCCACCATGCTGTTGCTGAGGCGGGTGATACCCCTGTTGCTGATTCTGATTATTGTATCCCTGTGGTCTTGGGTAAGGTGCCATATTGTTGGGGGTCTCATATCTCCCATGTTCCCAGTGTTGAACTGTGGCTGTGCTGGCCTATACAACTGATTTTGTTGACCCCAATTCTGACCACCCTATCTCTGGCCTCCATAATTAGACACATAGTTCATGTCATTAGGGTAGTGATGATGATCGTGTCCTGCATTCCACTGGTTACCAACTGGCTGACTGATAATAGGTGAATTTGACTATAATCATGCCTTAAATAATCACATTTTTATGTTGTTTTGATGATATATATGATGATAAAATGCTCTTATTAGTGTTTTTCATGAATGGTAGATACAAAATGGTTAAGGAAGGCTAAGGAACAATTTTGGAGTCAAAAGTGAAAGAAAAGGCCATATTTGCAAAATTACATGGAAGTAACGCCTGAACAGCCCTGAAGAATCAGAAACACTGTTCTACCGCGGTTCCACCGCGACCGCGGTAGAACCGCGGTGGATGAGGATCGCTGAAGTTTAGAAATTCAGAAGGGTGACTTTGCCGCGGTTCCACCGCGACCGCGGCAGAACCGCGGCAGGCACCGTAAAGTTGAGGGACTAAAGTGTAAAAAATGGGATTTTTAAGACCTAAACCCTATTTAAACTATAAACTTCTCCCAAAGGAGGCATGTATTGATTGTCAGGTTATTTTGAAAGGAAAAACCATTGTGAGGGATCTTTCCCAACAACTTTCTTCTTTTCTTTTGTTCTTGATGATGAATT
>MU741283.1:0-14743 GCA_026770625.1 Nicotiana glauca
GGGCCCTCAATAATTACTTACAAAAAAAATATTTAGGATTGGAATGGACCATTTAGCGAATTTCACGGTCTTTCCCAAAGTTAATTAATGCGTAGACGCTTTTGGCACGATTATTAATAATATTACCTTCTTAATACGGGTGTGCATTTCATGCGACCCAAATCCAAATCTCAACAAAGCCGAAATGTGTTAAAGGCCACATGCGTACTGGTACGGTGTGGTCCGAAATACATTTTTACGACGTTGCAATTCTTGTAAAAAATAAATAATAAAGCGAAATATCAATAAATGCACATAAAATGGAATATATATGAAAATCAGATAAAAACAAATACAACAGTTGAGCGACCGTTCTAAAACTACGGAATCCGGGAATGCCTAACACCTTCTCCCGGGTTAACAGAATTCCTTATCCGGATTTTTGGTTCGCGGACTGTTAAAAGAGTCATATTTCCTCGGTTCGGGATTCAATCGGTGACTTGGGACACCATTAATCTCCCAAGTGGAGACTCTAAAATTAAATAAATAAATCCCGTTCCGACTGTCCTTTAATTGGAAAAACTCCTTCCTTTTATTATATCCCTTCCCGGGGTGTAGTAATAGCGGTAAAAAGGAGGTGTGACACAATATATATATATATATATATATTTTTTTAATACTACAACCCATACAAAGTTAGTTAATTCTTCTTGATTTTGGATTCATCATCCATGTTTAACATATGTCTTTCCCATGTACTAGGTGTTTCATATGAGTTATGGTTATTCATTAACTCATTCAGAAAGCTTACTTGTGGCTTTTAGTGTGATGTGATTTAGACTTTCCCTTGGTATTTAGGTTGTTGGTTCATCACCATATCAAAATTTAGTTAAGAACACAAAGTAGAGAAATGCACTCTACAAGGTTACTCTGTTAGAAATTTTGGGAGAGCAAGAAAACACAAAAGAACACTCAAAACTCACAAAGAAGAAAAATGGAGGAAAGGAGGATTTCTATTCAACTTGTCTTACATCAAATGGCTAGATTACATAGCTATTTATTGGAGAACTCTTTCATGCATCTAGCCTAGTGTATATGTAAACACAATAACTAAGTCCACACCTCACTTCATTCAAGGTACATGGATGACACCAATGCATAAAGAAATTCACACTCTAATGCATGTACTTACTTAATGTCTAGTTCATGAACTAATGTAGACACATGTAGACAAATGTAAACTAATGTGAACTAATGGAAACAAGTTTATTATGTTTCACATTTCAACATTCCCCCTTAAACTTGTTTCATCACTCCAAGTGCCATCCTTAGCTTTTGAAAAAGCTCAATCTTCAACGGCTTGGTGAAAATATCCGCAATTTGATCTTGTGACTTCACATGCTCAAGCTCCACAACTTTATTAGATATGCAATCTCTAATAAAGTGATACCTCGTATCAATATGCTTGCTTCTTTCATGAAACACCAGGTTCTTGGCCAATTCAATAGCCGATCTGTTGTCAACAAAAATCTTTGTAGCATCTTCTTGTGGTTGGTGAAGTTCCTCGAACAAGCTCCTTAGCCAAATTGCATGACACACACAAGAACAAGCTGCCACATACTCCGCTTCACAAGTTGACAAAGTCACAATTGGTTGCTTCTTAGAATTCCATGTAAATGCGGAATTTCCAAGAAAGAAAACAAACCCGGTAGTACTCTTTCTATCATCAATATCACCAGCCCAATCACTATCACAATATCCAACAAGTTTGGAGTCCTTGGAAAATGAATAAAATATTCCATAATCAAGTGTACCTTTGATGTACCGAAGTATTCTTTTGGTTACCTTCAAATGGGAGGTAGTAGGCTCTTCCATAAAGCGACTCACAAGTCCAACACCAAAAAGAATATCCGGTCTTGTACATGTCAAGTACCTTAAGCTTCCAACAAGACTCTTGAAAAGTGTGGGATTGACCTTTTCTCCATCTCCATGCTTGGATATTTTAACTCCACATTCAACGGGGGTGCTAACTGGATTGCAATTCTCCATATCAAACTTCTTGAGAATTTCCTTTGCATATTCTTCTTGAGAAATAAAAATTCCATCATCCCTTTGTTGCACTTTAATTCCAAGGTAGTAGGACATTAAGCCAATGTCCGTCATCTCAAACTCTCTTGCCATAGCCTCCTTGAATTCTTCAAACATCTTTGGATTATTTCCTGTAAAGATCAAATCATCTACATACAAGCAAACAAGTAAGACGTCACCATTTTTAGCAATCTTGACATAAAGTGCATGTTCATGTGGACACTTTGAAAAACCATTTGCTTGAAAATATTTGTCAATTCTACTATTCCAAGCCCGTGGGGCTTGCTTCAAGCCATAAAGTGCCTTCTTCAATTTTAGCACTTTGTCTTCATGTCCTTCAACCTTATAGCCCAAAGGTTGATCAATATACACTTCTTCCTCCAAAACACCATTCAAGAAAGCCGACTTGACATCCATTTGATGAATCTTCCATTGATTTTGAGCTGCCAAAGAAATAATAAAACGAATTGTTTCCAAACGAGCAACCGGCGCAAAAACTTCATCATAGTCAATACCGGCCTTTTGCTTGTATCCCTTGGCAACCAATCTTGCTTTATACCTTTCCACTCCTCCCTTGGAATTTTTCTTCAACTTGTACACCCATTTGACACCAATGGTGCTTTTGCCTTTTGGAAGTGTGGCCAACTCCCAAGTATCATTCTTCTTGATTGCTTTGATTTCTTCATCCATGGCATCTCTCCATTTGATATTTTGGGCAGCATCCTCATAAGTTACAGGCTCACTATCCACCAACAAACAAAAGTGAGTAAAAACATATAAATCATCTCTTACCACTTCTGTATTCTCATACAAGTCACGAAGACTTCTAGTCTTCCGAGGCACCTCACTTGAAGATCTTGCACTTGACTCATCTCCTTCTTGATTTTGTGTTGGCGGTGTTGGTGGTGTGATAGGCTGCTCCACAACTTCTCCATCATCATCTTCAAAGAAAGGACTAAAAGAGTAATCTTGCTCTTTAGCTTTCCATTCCCAAGCATTCTCTTCATCAAATTCCACATCTCTACTTATGGTGACTTTGCCATTTCTTGGGTTATATAATTTATAACCTTTAGAATTTTGATCATAGCCAATGAAAACATACCTCTCACTTTTATCATCAAGCTTGGACCTCTTCTCATCCGGCACATGTGCATAAGCAATGCTCCCAAAAACTCTCAAATGAGCAACTTTTGGCTTGAAACCACTCCAAGCCTCTTGAGGTGTTTTGTCACGAACACTCTTGGTGTGACACCGATTTGACAAGTACACCGCACAAGCAACTGCTTCAGCCCAAAACTCCTTTGGCATATTTTTGCTCTTCAACATACTCCGTGCCATGTTGAGAATAGTCCGGTTCTTTCTTTCCACGACGCCATTTTGCTGTGGTGATCTTGGAACTGTCAAAAAATGACGAATTCCATTCTTTTCACAAAAAACCTTGAATTCATTTGAAGTGAATTCTCCACCATTATCGGACCGCAATGACTTCACTTGGTAGCCACTTTGTTTCTCCACCATGCTCTTGAAATTTTTGAAAATCTCAAACACCTCCGATTTTGCCTTCAAGAAATAAACCCAAGTTTTTCTAGAAAAATCATCAATGAAAAGTAAAAAATAATTACTTTTACCAAGTGAAGATGGCTTGATTGGTCCGCACACATCCATGTGAATCAACTCCAATGGGCATCGAGCTCTAGTCAAAGACTCCTTAGGAAAGCTTTTTCTTGCTTGCTTTCCAAAGAGACATCCTTCACAAAGTTGGCTCGGATGATCAATTGTTGGCAACCCAATCACCATGGCCTCCTTCTTCATCAACCTTAAACTATCAAAATTCACATGGCCAAATCTCATATGCCAAAGCCAAGATGAATCTTTGGCACATGATAGCAAGCATCTTGGAACATCACTTTGAAGATTCAAAATAAACATTTTATTATTAGCCATAGGAACTTTGGCTAACAATCTCCCATTTTCATCTCTCATAAACAACTTTTTATCCTTCAAATGAATATCATAATTTTTCTCCAAAAGTTGTCCCAAGCTTAAAATGTTACTTTTCATCTCCGGTACATACAAAACATTAGGAATTAATTGGTGGCTACCATCTTTCAAGCGAATTAAAATCGTACCTTTTCCTTTGATTTTAACCCGTGAAGAATCTCCAAAAGTGATGTTGCCACCATTCAATTCTTCAAGCTCCACAAATAAATTCTTCTTTCCACAAATATGGCTACTTGCACCGGAGTCAAGGTACCATTGATTTTTCTCTACACTTTCTTCTCCTTTGCAAGCAAGAAGTAGAGTGCCATCTCCATCTTCATTTTTGCTCTCCACAAAATTATTTTTCTCTTCCACATTACTTTTGCATTCCCAGAAAAAATGACCAAATTTATGACAATTATAACATTCAATATTAGACTTATCATACCTTCCTTGACTTTGCCTCCATCCTCTACCTCTTCCACGGCCTCTTCCTTGGTTATAGTCTTGGCTTTTGTTCTCTTTGCTAGGTGGTTGACTACCACCTCTTCCTCTTCCACCACGGCCTTGTCCACGTCCACGACCTCTTTGTTGCGAGCCACGCTTTTCATCTTTCTCCTTGAAAGAAAGTTTTGCTTGCAACGCTTGTTCAACCGATTCTTCTTTCAGTTTCTTCAACTTTTCTTCATGTGCTTGCAAAGAACCCGTGAGTTCTTCAATGGTCATGGTGTCCAAGTCTTTGGACTCTTCAATAGCCACAACAATATAATTAAATTTTGAATCAAGGGATCGTAGTATTTTTCCAACAACCCTATCATCACTCAAGTCTTCACCATATCTCTTCATTTGATTGACAATAGCCAAAACTCTTGAAATATAATCCGAAACGGATTCGGATTCCTTCATATGCAATGATTCAAACTCTCTTCTTAAGGTTTGGAGACGAACTCTTTTCACTTTATCCAAACCTTTAAAGGAAGTTTGAAGAATCTCCCATGCTTGCTTGGAGGTGGTTGCATTTGCAATCTTCTCAAACATCTTGTCATCCAAACTTTGATGGATGAGAGTGAGCGCCTTTTGATCCTTCTTTCTAAAGGCAGCATCATCTTCCCCTTCATCACCTCCAACTTCCACCGGTTCCCAAACATCATAGGCACCAAGTAAGGCCTTCATCCGGATACACCAATTTCCATAGTTTTCTTTTGTGAGCATAGGAACTTGGAATGGAGTTCCATTACTATTCGTCATCTTTCTTCAAGTTTGGTTGTCTCTCAAACACACCGTGCTCTGATACCAAATGTTAGAAATTTTGGGAGAGCAAGACAACACAAAAGAACACTCAAAACTCACAAAGAAGAAAAATGGAGGAAAGGAGGATTTCTATTCAACTTGGCTTACATCAAATGGCTAGATTACATAGCTATTTATAGGAGAACTCTTTCATGCATCTAGCCTAGTGTATATGTAAACACAATAACTAAGTCCACACCTCACTTCATTCAAGGTACATGGATGACACCAATGCATAAAGAAATTCACACTCTAATGCATGTACTTACTTAATGTCTAGTTCATGAACTAATGTAGACACATGTAGACAAATGTAAACTAATGTGAACTAATAGAAACAAGTTTATTATGTTTCACATTTCAACATACTCAAGCAATATCTGGTAATTTTTAATCCAGTTATACAATTGCTTTATTTTTCAAGCTTCTTGCCCGTAGAATTGTGAAACATATACTATTATTGAAGCCGAAATTGTGATTTTATCCACCAGTTATTTTCTCTAAAATCAGTACTCCATTATAACATATGTTAAACTTCATTAGAATGTTTTATGTGTCATACCACTTGGAAATTATAAAAATGTATCATATCACCTAAAAGTTTGTGCTTTCTTATTCCCTAGTTTTATAATCTTTGAGGACATTCATAAGGCAAAGCGAAAAACATCTTACCTACATATTTGTGAAATCAAACGAATTATTTTTTTGTACAAAGAACATAAAAATATCATGTATTATGCAAGAGGGGTCGTACATGCCTTCAAAAGTTATTGCTTTCTAACAAAGACACGGTGTACAAGTAGCTTCCAAATGTCATTTTCTCTGTTGAAAGTATTGTGCATCTAATTGGTGAAGATAAGTGTTAAGTTGGATCGTTTGTTATTACATATTTTATCAGTAGGTCACTGTTAAATTTGTAGTCCTCCTATATAACGAGGTCAACTTAAATAGGACTGTATGAAGTTATTTGCATGTGGTGGCGTAAATTGTTCTATATCCACTACTCACTAAAACATATAAGAAATTACTTCGAATGTCAAATGGCTATAGATTTTGTTTGTCCTCTCATCCATTGTCTCCTGCCTTTGTAGTACTACTTTTTTATTGTTAATAATGTTGTGCTTTTGATTGGTGAAAATATGCTTAATTGAGTTTGCACCTGTATAATATTGGTTTCTATCTAACTTTTAATTTAATTTTAAATTTGTAGGAAAACTCTGGAGATGGAATTAAAAATGGTGGACTAGATCAAATTGATTAATCAAAAGCTAATGACGAAGATTTTTAGACCCTTATGATGTTTATAATATACTACGAATATATATTATTTTGTAAGGTTAATGGCTGGCAGTCATCTTGAAACAATTGGTATTATTTGATGTAGTATATGAAATATTCATTCTTCAAAGTTCATTGCAAGTTTATTCATTTCAAACAAATTTTGTTATTTGATAGTTAATGTAGTGTTTGAGATATCCATATTGAAGTTCATATTTATGAAATAAATGTGATTATAGCATATATGAAATATAATTTTTAAACGGTGATGCTTGCATAAAAGTTAAAATATGTATTACAATGCTATGCTTCAAAAGTGTGGCAGCAGGGTATAATATTAAAGACCATGTTTTAAAAGCGTAGCTATTAGAGCAACGCTTGAAAAGTGTTGCTTATCAAGTGACAGTGATCACGCTTCGCAAGTGTAGCTATAGGACATAAAGAGCATGGCTATTGTAAGCCGTGGCCTTTGTCGCTTGAAAAGTGTTGCCTTAGGGCAAAAATTACGCTTGCTTAGGCCACCTCCTAAAAAGCGTTCCCTTAGGTCAAAAAGTGTGGCATTTGATTAAAGCCCACACTTTCTAAAGCTTAGGCCACACTTTTTAAGTGTGGCTAAAGACGCAAAATATTGTAGTGATGTCACTTCCATTTAATGTTCATAACAGGTACCGTCTCCCGATTGTTACTGCAATCTTTCAGCGCTTTTAGGGCTTTTTTACGGCTCTATCAATTATAAAGCGATAACTTCCATCATGATATTTTCATCATTACACCTTTTCCTTTAATGGTTGCTTCTAAGTATAAATATAATTGTTCGTCTTTGTCTTTCTCATAAAAAGTTTTAGAATATTCAGTTCTTATTTTCTTCTTCCTCGTACTATTATGTCTTCTTCAAATCCTAACTCTCGAAGAGTCCCCATTGTTGATAACCTTTCTCTTGCTCCTGTTAGAAGTAGGAGAGGAGGAAGACTTCATAGTTTAGGATCTTTATCATCACGAGGCCCCTCTATTCCTTCAGTGAGTTCTACTTCACCTTCTAGAACTAGAGGTTCTCTTTCTCAGAGGTCTTCGTTTAGAAATAAAGACTCTAATGAACCTCTACGTGAGCCTTTGGTAGATGAAATTGTCCCTGCTGAATTATCTTTTTATATCGATACAGAGTCAATCAAAAACCAAGTTTCTTCTATGCCTTCTTTAGATCGTGCTGATATTTACCCATCTCAAATCACTGAAGGTCTGATCTCTGTTGTTCGTAGGGATTGCCATTGGAGGCATGATTTCCCCTTTATAATTCCCAATGCAAACCAAAGGATTACACCTTACTTGCCTGAGTTTTCATTCGTATATACAAACCCTTTTACACTGAATTTCAAGCCCCATAGTGATCATGTTATCATCGAATTTTGCCGTATTTTTAACGTTTGTTTAGGACAAATTGGCCCCATCGTGTGGAGGGTTGTTACTTGCTTGAGTCATTTAGCCAATATGGCTGGTTTGCCTTTTACTTTCTTTCATCTGATTCATCTCTACTCTGCTAAACTTTTCCATCAAGGGGTTTTTACTTTAGTAGCGAGAAGTAAGAGAGTGTTGGTTATCCCCGAGGATGATAAAGATCGTGGCTGGTATGCCAGATTTTTTGCCTCCCCCACTCTTGGTCTAGTTGGTCAAGAAAATTTTCCATTTCCTGAGAAATAGAATTTTGCACATAAGTTTTCTTTTTATAACTTTTTCTACCTTTTTCTCAATTTTGCTTGCTACCATTTTAAATTTTTTCTCTTTTTCAGCAACCATGGGAACTGTTGATGAGATTCTCAATTTCTGTGGTTGGGTAGGAAAGTTATCGAATATTGCTCCGATTGAAGGTAGATCTTGAAAAAACCTTTCACATCGGCTTGGTTGGAAAGTGAAGACTCATGGTAAATGCTTTTTCTCTTATATCCTTCGTACTTTCATTCAATTTTTCCTTTGGAATTTGTTTTGATCCTCCTTTTTATCAGAATTTCCAATTCAAGGTATCAGTGTTGATGTTGTCGTAGCTTTTAGAATTTCTTTGGAAAGGGCTCAAGAGATAATCTTGGGTTCTTTATCGAAAAGGAAAGCTGCTGCGGTCCAAGATTCTGAAGAGAAAGAGGAGGAACAGGATGTGGGTTATTTAATAAAAAGTCCACAGACCAAAAGACGTGTCTTTTCAGACGATAAAGCATTTCCTCCCCGTTCTTTTCCATTATCGAGCCTGTTGAAGCCACCATGGTGATCTCCGATAATGACACTCCCACAGATGCTCGTGACTCTGACGATCAGCTTTTTGCTCGTGGGTTTGATAGTGACAATTTGGGTTTAGTTTCTGATGAAGTGCCCCTTGCCTCATTTTCCATGCCTGCTCTTGTGACATCTTCTTTACGAGTTGTAACTGCTGCCATTGTTGCTCTGCCCCAAACTATTTTGTCTCATTCCATAATTCCCCTACAACTGTCCATCATACTGAGGTTGGTTCCTCAAGTGAAAGTGGAGCAATGAAGCAAGTTATCATCGAGGTTCCCGCCGATGGTAACCTTTTGAGAAAATCAGGTCGGGCTGATATGTGGTTGAAACCTCCGATCGGTCCAGTTGAGAAATCCAAGCTTGAGAGCCACAACTCTTTGACTTGGATGAATGACATAGTGCAGTCATCATTAAAGGTATTCCTTTTCGTTCTTTATTACACCCTTCTTGTATTAAGGTTCTTACCCCCTTTTTTAGATCAATCTTGTTGGCACAGAGATGATGAAGAGGGTTTCCCACACAGAGCAGTTAATGCATGATTATCAAATTGAAGCAGACAACTAGAGAGAACAATATGAAAGCCTTCAAATTGATATGGAAGTATTAGAAGAAAGTAAGTGCACCTTAGAGCAGCAATTGAAAGTTTTGACTTCAGAGTTAGCAGTTGAGAAGGCTTCCTCAAATTAAATTGAAAAGTACAAGAATCTCCTCGAGACATCTTTTTCTGAGCAACTCTCCAAGGCCAGTGAAGAGATAAAAGAACTGAAGGCTTTGCTAAGTGAGAAAGAGGTTTACGCCGGTGAACTTGTGCAAACACTTACTCAGACCCAAGAAGATCTCCGTGAGTCTTATGATAAGGTCCATTTTTTATAAAGTTCATGTGCTCCTCTTCAAGCTTCTTATGATTCTGCCTTGGTTGAGAATGAAAATCTCAAAAATGAGATTGATCAATGGGAGAGAGATTACGAAATTCTTGAGGATAAGACTGCTATTGAAGTGCGTTGGGCAATTTTGAACACGTGCCACGATACCCTGGTAGAGGCTATCCAAGAGGGTTTTAACTTGGATGCTGAGTTAGTTAAGATAAAAGAGACTATTGAAAAGACTCAGCAAGGCCAAGACTTTCCTTCTCCCATGGCTGATACTCCCGAGCACGTTGAAGATGATATGGGTACAGTGAATTCTCAAACTCCTTCAAGCCAAGTTGAACCTTCTGCTGCTAGTGATACTGCTTTAGATCCTTCTTCAGCCCTTCAGTGAAAGTTTATGAAATGTGACTTCTTTTTATTTTCTTTTTGGTGGAATGTGGTTTTAACCCTCAGTCCCATTTGAGGGTTTAGTTTTTTGGAAATGACAAGTCCCTAGATCTTTTCGGGTCATTTTGTATAAATGACAAACATTTTACGACTAAGTTCATACTTAGTCTGAACTTTTAATATAAAGAAGTTTTTTTTTTAATTTAATTATCTTGAGCTTCTATTTTTCTCGTTCTTGCCATCATATTTAAGGACTTTTTAGTTAAATCGTGGGTTTATGTTTTTACCCTTTTTGCATTTTGTTTTATAAAATGCTTTATTAACTTTATGGATGTCTGAATCAAACATAAATTTTATAAAGAGGGCCTTTTTATACTCGACACTTAATGAAGAAGACATCTCAACTTTATAATGGTGTAAATATACGAAAAAATAATAGGAACATGCATGTTTCTTGAAATAACTTTGACAAAGTTTTCATCAGAACTTTGCCAAGTTTAAGTAACATCTTACATGTATTTAAATATCTTCTATAACTTTTCATAAATGTTTTGATTACAACTGATTTGCAAAAAAAGAAATAAAATCGAAGTTTTTTTTTGTTTAACCCATGACTAAACATTGCCTTTAACCTAGACATCATAGGATTGTTAAATCTGTATGAGGGTTTTTTGACTGGCTTGTGTTATTGGCTCGTGACTTTGCTCTGCACTTTTGATGAGTTGATTTTTGGGCTTGACTTGAATTTAACTTGCATTCAATCTTGTTTTCCTATTTTATACATATGTCCTATGTATATTATATAGTCCCCCAAGTATTTAAGCTTTGAAGTATGAAATCTTGAGAACTTGATTACTCCTATCATGCGGTCTTTTTCCTGAAAAGGAAAAACATTCGGGACTTGGAGGTACGATTTTAGATGAAGACTGCTTAACCCGTTTGAATTTCTATCAGAATAGTTGTAACCCTAGACCGGGAATTTATATTTTTCCATATGTCTTGCAGGTCGTGATTCATTACTTAGTACGTGTTAGCTTTTTGCCTATCAACTAAAATCGTTAGTAAAATTTTAACAATTCAAAAATAAAATTTTAAAATGAGGGTACCTGCCCGTGGATACTTCCTTTCCTTAGAAATAGTATCTCTTCAGATGAACAGCATTCCAATGTGAAGGTAAAATCTTGCCATCCATTATTTCCAGCTCGTATGCTCCTTTTCCTGCGATACCGTGAATCTTATAAGGTCCTTCCCAAGTTGGACTTAACTTTCCTGCGTTAGCCACTCTCGTGGATTGAAAAACCTTCTTGAGTACGAAGTCCCCAACCTTGAAGTATCTTAGACGAGCTTTCCGATTATAGTATCGTCACATAACTTGTTTTTGCGTTGCCATCCTTACTGATGCAGCTTCCCTTCTTTCTTCAAGTAAATCTAGGTTTATTCGCATTTCTTCTTCATTAGATTCCTCAGTTGTTTGTGTATATCTCATGCTTGGCTCCCCTATCTCGACCGGGATCAATGCTTCAACTCCATATACAAGTGAGAATAATATTTCTCCCGTACTTATTTTTGTTGTTGTGCGGTAAGCCCACAAAACACCAGGTAACACGTCTGGCCAATTGCCTTTGGATTCCTCCAATCTTTTCTTCAAATTGTTAATTATGACTTTATTCGTTGATTCAGCTTGTCCATTACCCACCAGACGGTAAAGTGTTGAAGTAATTCATTTAATTTGCCAACTCTGAAAATTTTTTGTGATTTCTGAGCCTATAAATTGCGAGCCGTTATCACATATGATTTCCTTTGGTACGTCGAATCAACATATGATATTTCACCAAATGAAATCTGTAACCACTTTTTCTCGTACCTGTTTAAAAGCACATTCTTGTACCCACTTAGTAAAGTAATCAGTGAGTACTAGTAAAAATCTTACCTTGCCTTTTGCTTGTGGTAGTGGACCCACGATATCCATCCCCCATTTCATGAAAGGCCAAGTTGCAATGACCGGATGTAATAACTCTGCAGGTCTATGCATATTGTTACTGTATCTTTATCACTTGTCACATTTAGCCACAAAATTTTCCGCTTCTTCTTCCATTTTGGGCCAATAATAGCCCGCTCTAATCATGGTTTTCACTAATGATCTTCCTCCTACGTGATTTCCATAATGCCCCTCGTGTATTTCTCTCATCACACAATCTGTTTGAGATGGTCCGAGGCATCTTGCTAAAGGACCACCGAACATTTTACGATAAAGATTGTCTTGCTTAAAATAGTACATAGCAGCTTTTTTGTGAAGCGCGTGAGCCTTCTTCTTATCTTCAAGGACAATTCCATACTGCAAAAAAGTGAAAATCTCGTTCCTCCAATCCCAAGTTAAATTACTGAAATTTACCTCATTTTTGTCTTGATCAAGTACTGAATGGAATAGATAAATTACAGAAGCATTTTCATCATTTGTCACTTCTGCTGCAAATGCAAGGTTAGCTAAGGCGTCTGCCTCGACATTTTCTTCTCGTGGTATTTGCACAACTGTTCTGGTTTGGAATTGCCTAACTAGATCACGTGCCTTTTCCAAGTACTGTTGCATTCGTGCTTCTCTAACTGAGTAAGTCCCTAACATTTGGTTAACTACGAGCTGTGAGTCACTTTTGATTACGACTTGTTCTATGGCGAGTTCTCGTGCCAGTTCTAAACCTACAATCACAACTTCATACTCTGCTTCGTTGTTAGTGATGGGGTGATATTTTATAGCTTGTTGTATGGTTTCTCCCGTTGGTGGTAGCAAAATAATACCAATACCTGCCCCTTTTATATTTGAAGAACCATCAATAAATAAAGTCCAAGATCCTGGATTAGACCCATTAAAAACCTGTAGTTCTTTTTCTGCTTCTAGTTGCATCCCTTAGCTAAAATCTGCCACAAAATCTGCTAACACCTGTGATCTTATAGAAGTTCTAGGTTGATACGTAATGTCATATTCACTTAATTCTATGACCCACTTGGCTAATCTACCTCATAATTCTTGTTTATGCAGTATATTACGTAGGGGAGGCAGTTACTATGGAGATGGGGTAGCATTGAAAATAAGGTCTTAATTTCCTAGATGCTATAATTAATGCAAATGCAAGTTTTTCTAGATGAGGATAACGAGTCTCACCATCTAATAATGACTTGCTAACATAATAAATTAGAGATTGTTTACCTTGGTCTTCATGAACCAAAACAACACTCACCGCTAAGTAACTTTTTCCCATCTTTTGGTTTTGTGAGCAACGATGGATTTGACAAGTATAGTTTCAAGTTTTTGAGTGCTTTCTGAAATTCCTTAGATCATTCGAACTGACCATGCTTTTTTAGAGCTGAAAAAAACTTAAAGCATTTTTCTGATGATTTGGAAATAAACCTTCCCAAGGCTGCAGTTCTTCCCTTCAGTCTCTGTACTTGTTTTTTTACTCGTAAGCATATCATGAATTTCTTCAATAGATTTAATCTTCGCGATATTTACTTCAATTCCACGATTAGAAATAAGAAATCCCAAAAACTTACCTCATAAAATGCCAAATGCATATTTTTCGGAATTTAGCTTCATGTTGAATTTACGGAGAATTTGAAATGTACCAGATAGATGTTGAATATGATTCCCCATTGGGATTTGACTAGAATATCATCTATGTAGACTTCCATGGTTTTTCCTAAATGTTCTTGGAACATTTTTGTCACCAACCTTTGGTATGTGGCCCCAACGTTTTTTAGGCCAAATGGCATTACTTTATAACAGTAAGTCCCCTTGTTTGTTATTAAAATGAAGTTTTTTCCTCATCTAGGGGATCAATTTTGATTTGATTATATCCTGGATATGCATCTAAAAAACTTAACAATTCATGTCCTGCAGTAGCATAAATTAATTGATCTATATGTGGTAACGGAAAAGAATCTTTAGGACAAGCTTTGTTTATATCAGTGTAATCTACACAAACTCGCCATTTACCATTATTTTTTTGGTACTACTACAGTATTAGCTAACCAATTAGGATACTTTACCTTGCGGATAGACCCAATTTTTAAAAGTCTTTGTACCTCATCTTGAATCACCTGATTTTTGAAAGATCCCTGCTTTCTTTTTTTGTTTGATAGGTGTATATGAGGGATCTTCATTTAACTTATGAGTATTCATGTCATATCAGAATTGGACCAGGAAAAACAATCCACGTTAGTTTTTAAAAATTCAATCAACTTACCTTTCATTTCGTGGCTTAGGTTGGCCCCAATGTAGACTTTCCTTTCAGGCCATTGTAAGAATAGTTCTACAGCCTCCAATTCCTCAATTGTCATTTTGATGTTTTCATTTTCTTTCGGTTCTTGGATGGAGTCGGGCCTCGAGTCTACATCTGTCCACCCATGTTCAGTTGAGGCTTGTGTTGCAGCATCCTCAACTAAATTCTGTAATTGCTATTTTTCTTATATTTTTGGGATTGAATCTGCTACGGAGTTGATGCTCCTATATATCTGTTGATCACCACGGATTTCATGTATCCCCCATTGTGAATGGAATTTAATAACTTGATGCAAAGTAGATGGCACAACATCCATCTCGTGAATCCATGGTCTAC
>MU741283.1:24954-41133 GCA_026770625.1 Nicotiana glauca
TTCCGCTTATGCGGCTACTCGACCGCATCTGCGGTCCTCTTCACTGATGGCCAAAACCGCTTCTGCGGTCCAATTATCGCCTCTGCGAGGTCCGCTTCTGCGGTTCCATTTCCGCAGAAGCGGAAATATCAGATACCAGCAGCCCAGACCTTCTTCAAACTCCGAATTCGATCTGCTAGCCACCCGGAATCCACCCGAGGCCCCCGGGACCCCAACCAAACATACCAACCAATCCCAAAACACATTCTGGACTTGCTCGAGGCTTCAAATCACATCAAACAATGCTAAAATCATGAATTACACCCCAAATTCAAGTTTTAGAACTTTAAGATTTCCAACTTCTATTTCCGATGCCGAAACCTATCAAATGACGTCCGATTGACTTCAAACTTTGCACACAAGTCATATTTGACATTATTGACCTACTCCAACTTTAGGAATTTGATTCCAACCCCGATTTAAAAAATTCAACTCCCCGGTCAAACCTTCCAAAACTTCAAATTTCAATCTTTAGCCAAATGGCTTCAAAATGGTCTACGGACCTCCGAATTCACTTCCGATCGCGCCCCCAACTCCAGAATCACTATACGGAGCTATTCGCAGTCTCGGAATTCCAAACGGACTTTGATAACACTGAAATTCTCTTCAAGCCAAACTTATAGAATTTCTTCTAAAATGCTAACTTCCACAATAGATGCCAAAACGCTCCCGGGTTATCCAAAACCCGGTCCGGGCATACGCCCAAGTCCGAAATTATCATACGAACTTACTGGAACCTTCAGATCCCAATTCCGAGGTCTTTTACTCAAAAATCCAATCCTAGTTCATTCTTTTAACTTTAAGCTTCTCAAATGAGAATTCTCTTCCCAAATCAACTCTGGACTTCTTGAAATTTAATTCCGACCACACGTACAAGTCATAATACCTGAAATGAAGCTGTTCATGGCCTCCGACTACTGAACGGAGCGCTGGTACTCAAAATGACCGGTCGGGTCGTTACAGATTCAATGCAGATTCCATAATGTTTTTCGTGATTAATGCCTATTAATTATCGATAATACGTATCTATACTCTTTTGCTATTTAGGTTCATTCTTTTGATGTGACTTCTCAATATCAATAGGTTTGAGCGCCTTTCCTTTCTAACTTCCTTGAATCTCTGCTTGTACCTGCTGAATCTCGTGGCTCTTCAACTATTCCTTGCCAACTGTCATTATTTTACCAATCCACGTGTCATGACATGCCACCTCATAATGAACTTAATTTTTCCCAATACAGCTACACTATTGATTATGTTAGGATTTGCCCTGAATTTATAATATATTAGGACTCTCTTTCTTGAAGGAATGAAAAAGACTCCTAAAAAGATCAAATCTCCTTAATATGTCTTATCCTTTTCTTGGAAGACAAGTTTTGCACATCTATAAATTAAGGATCTCTGCTTCTTACAAGAGCACAAAATATCCACATTGTAGTCATTAAAGAGTTTTGTTTAGGGGGCAGATTTTTCTCTCGATAGTTCTTTTTTCTTTTATATTAGTTTTATCATATGTAGATCAATTGACCAAAGCATTATAAACTATTATGCTTAGTTTAGTATATTTTTCTTTTGTCGTCTGGTTTATCGTCCACCAAGGTTTGTATTGTTAGTTTTCGCATGCACCATGTTATTTCGATCCCAACAAGTGGTATCAGAGCCAATGGTTCAGAGTTAACGGTTGAACGAGGTTGAATGCAAATTCAATGTATGTTTAGATCAAGACGATAATGAAGATTTATTCAACTTGCTACATGTGAAGATAAATTTACTATCATAATAGTATTCAAAATGCCTGATGTTGCATCTTTATTGGAATAAAAACTCTTTCTAACCCATATTTGGCCACTTTTAACCAATGCCAGTTTTAAGTCATGTCTACTTGCAACACATGAGTTTCAGTGTCAGTTTTAACTCACGCTTCTTTTAACCAATCCATGAGCTTCTTTTATCCCATGTTTATTCTTAACGCATGGGCTACTTTTAACCCATACTTGGGCTTCTTTTAACCAATACCAAGATTGTCAACCTATACCGATTTTAATCATGGAAAGCAACAGTGAAGAAGGTGAATCAACTTTATCAAGAAAATTTAGGCCAAGGGAAGATTGTTAGGATTTGCCGTGAATTTCTAATCTATTACGACTCTCTTTCTTGAAGGAATGGAAAAAGACTCCTAAAAGGACTAAATCTCCTTAATATGTCTTATCCTTTTCTTGGAAGACAAGTTTTGCATATCTATATATTAAGGATCTCTGCTTCTTACAAAAGCACAAAAAAATATCCACAATGTAGTCATTAAAGAGTTTTGTTTAGGGGAAATTTTTTCTCTCGATAGTTTTTCTTCTTTTATATTAGTTTTATCATATGTAGATCAATTGATCAAACCATTATAAATTATTATGCTAAATTTAGTATATTTTTCTTTTTGTTGTCTGATTTTTCGTGCACCAAGCTCTGTATTGTTAGTTTCGCATGCACCATGTTATTTCGATCCCAACAGATTAAGAGATTTTCATCATTATAATACGATGGTGAAAGCCTTCGCTTTCTCCTTCATAGGTGTCACGACCCGAATTTATCCCACCATCGGGCATCGTGATGGCGCCTACTAACGGAGCTAGGCCAGCCAAACATTACACATTCTCCATCAACATCATCAATAAAATATACTATCAACAATTAAATAAGTGCGGAAGACCTTTAAGTTCAACAAGATGATATAAAAAATGCGGAAGTTTGAAATATATCACTACCCAAAACCTGGTGTCACTAACTCACGGACTACTATAAAATACTACAACCAAGTCTGAATGAAGAAAAATACATAAGTCTGTTTCGGAACAATGAAAACCAAACTGAAGTATAGGAAAGGGACTTCGGCCTGCGAACGCCAGCTAGGCTACCTCGAAAATTCCCTGGACTGATGATATCTCCTAGAATAAATATCCTACTGCTGCTGTCCAAAAGCTGCTCCTGGATCTGTGCACCAAAAAAAATGCACAGAGTATAGCATCAGCACAATCGACCCCATGTGCTGGTAAGTGCCTGGCCTAACCCCGGCGAAGTAGTGACGAGGCTAGACAGGACTACTAAATCAACATGTACAATTCTGTATACATATATACACCAAAAACAACAGAAATACTGAAACTAAACAATAAGAGGGGGGGGGAGCATGCTGTGGGGAGTACAATTGAATATATAGTGCATCAACGTAATTAGAAACAAGGCACAACAATAATTATCACAGAATAAGAAATTCAATAGGTGCACGGCATCAACCTTCGTGCTTTTACTCTCATTCTCACCCAAAGCAATCGAATAAAGTGCACGGCATCACCCTTCGTGCTTTCCCTCACATAACTCTCATTTCATGGTACGGCATGACCCTTCGTGCAATTATAATCAGAAATAGCACGGAATGACCCTTCGTGCAATATCACTCTTCCTCACCCAGACAGCAATTACAACCAAACGGGCAAGAAAAATAAATAAATAGTAAGCACTATCCCGGCAAGGGAGTAACACAAATAACAACTGAGTCCCGGCAAGGGAACAATAACAATATCTTTCACAACCCAGCAAGGGTAATATTCAATATATTCAACCATCCCGGCAAGGGATTTATCACAACTCCTTTCAATACTTTTATCTTTCACTCAATAGTATTTATCATTCGAGCCAACGCTCCAAAATATTAATATTTCACAATTTATCCTCAACTCTTCATGTTTGTAGCAATTTCATAATTTAACTTAGGAGAGTTCCAAACTATCTCAAAAACAAGTTCAAACAAAGACCCACGGTCATACTAGACTCCGGTGTATAGACACTCGTCACCACGCTTATAATACTCTAGTCCTATTCCCTCAAGCCAAAGTTAGATCAAACACTTACCTCGAAGGTTTACGACCAACTCAATCCTTAAGCAATGCCTTTCCTTTCGAATTTAGCTCCAATTCAAACGTATCTATACAGAATTGATTTAACATCATCAATACTACTTAACAAACCAGTTCAAATGGTCAAATATAATTTTTCCAACATTCTGCCCAAAATTTGCAAAATCGACCCCGGGCCCGCTTGGTTAAAACACGAGGCCCGGACCAAAATAAATTCACCCATAACCCCACGAGTTCATACATGTAATTTGTTTTAAGATTCGACCCCAAATTGGGGTTGAATCACCCAAAATTCTCAAAAACCTAACTCTACCCAAAACCCTTAATTTCTACCATGATTTCATGTTTTTAGGCCTAGAATTTAGTGATTAGATGAAGAAATTAGGAGATAATGAAGTTAGGAACACTTACCCAAAGAGCTATGAATAAGGAGGAGCTTGAAAATCGCCTATGGGGTTTTGGAGAAGAGAGTCCGTGTGAAAAATGGCTAAGTCCCGTTACTGGTTCTGTTTTTGAGCTAAAAAAATTAACTGGGCGAAATTACCCTACGCGATCGCGTGAAAGGGACTGCGATCGCGGAGAGGAAAGCCTGGAAGCTACGCGATCGCGTGAAGGTTGCTGCGATCGCGTAGAGGGAATTCACTGGGGGGTCTATTTGGCCTATGCGATCGCGTGGACATGTACGCGAACGCGGAGAAGAGGAGATGGAAGCTACACGATCGCGTGAAGGGTGATGCGATCGCGTAGAAGGAATGGCCAAAGCAGTGCGATCGCGTGGATGAGGTCGCGATCGCGATCGCGTAGAACAAAATCCCTGTACAAAAATTGCAGAAAATCTGCCAACTTTTCTAAGTCCAAAACACCCCGATACATATCCGAAACTCACCCGAGCCCTCGGGGCTCCAAACCAAATATGCACACTAACTCAAAAACATCATACGAACTTGCTCGAGCGATCAAATCGCTAAAATAACATCAAAATCAAAGAATCAAATCCCAAAACTCATGATTTTTGTTTCAAAGTTTATAACTTCCAACTTTAGCTATTTAGGTCCGAAACAGGTCAAACGACGTTCGATTTCGACCAAATTTTACAGAAAGCGCTTAACGCATATATATGACCTATACCGGGCGTCGGAACCAGAATACGAGCCCGATACCATTACTTTTTATCAAAATTTCATTTCTATTTTCCTTAGACATTTTCAGAAAACAATTTCACGGAAAATTCATTTTCTAGGGCCTAGGACCTCGGAATTCAAATCCGGGCATATGCCTAAGTCCCATATTTTACTACAGACCTCCCGAGACCATCAAATCATGGGTCTGGGTCCGTTTACCCAAAATGTTGACCAAAGTCAACTATATCAATATTAATATCAAAATTCTTCAATTTTTTTCCACAGAATTCACATATTCTAACATAAAAACTTTCCGGCTTCGCGCCCGGACTGTGCACACAAATCGAGGCAACTAAAAATGAGATTTTCAAGGCCTCAGAAGCGCGAAAAAGGGAGAAATACGGTAATGACCCTTTGGTTCGTCACAATAGGCTTCGTTTAGGCATGGTTTATTGATTAAATACATAGATAGACACTTAAAGTTAAGTATCAATGGTCCAACAAACACTTCAACTATATGACAAAATTGAACATTATCGGCAAAAGTATTTGAGCTAAACCTCAACTGCCATGACTACATGCCATGAAGCTCAGCCATGAAGCTTAGAGAGAGAAAGAAGAAGAAGAAGGTTCGAGAACTTTTGGAATGAGAGAAAACATTCTCATTGAATTGGAAAAGGAAATGATAGTTCGCCTATATATATACAAACTACTAGAGTTGTGAATTGCCATTCACTGACACTAACTAACAATGTAACTAACTACTTGCGGAAATAGCCACTTAAAATTCTAGCACTAACAACCTAACTAACTAATTGTAGAAGTAGCCATAGCGAATCTTAGCAATGTGTCTCTTAGTTAAATAATTATATTCAAGTTCTAATCTCAACCCCCCCCCCCAAGTTGGAAGGGGAGGGGCGCTCATTCTAACTTGTGAAGCAGTGACGAATGTTTGATGCCTGTTAGGGATTTGGTAAGTATATCTGCTAGCTGGTTGTTTGTATGGACATAGTGTAGAGAGATTAATCCTTCAACGACCTTATCCTTTACAAAATGGCCATCGACCTCTATGTGTTTTGTTTGTTCATGAAATACTGGATTTCTGGTGATGTGCAGGGCTGCTTGATTATCACAATATACTCGAATGGGAAGATTTAAGGGTATAGTTAGCTCCTCCAAAAGTTTAGATAACCAAACAAGTTCTGCAACTACCTTTCTTGCAGACCTATATTCTACCTCTGCAAAGCTTAGTGACACAGCGGATTGTTTCTTCGATTTCCAATTAATTGGACTGTCTCCAAGTAATACAATATAATCGCTAACTAATTTCTAATCTCAGAGCAAGCTGCCCAATACGAGTCACAAAAAGCTCTTAGTCTGTAATCTCCACTGTTCGATAGAAAAATCCCCATACCAGGATCACTCTTCCAATATCTCAGTACATGCATGGCAGCTTTTAGATGAGAATCTCGAGGACTTTGCATGTACTGGCTGAGATGTTGGACACTATAGGCAATATCAAGTCGTGTGTTAATGAGGAAGTTCAGTTTTCCCACTAGCTTTCTGTATTGAATGGGGTCTGTGAGTAAGTTACCTTCAGTGGCTTTCAACTTTGTTGAAGGATCAAGTGGACAAGCCATGGGAGTGCAGTATGAGCACTCAAACTCATTTATTAGATCAGTTGTGAACTTTCTTTGTGTGATTATTGCTCCATCATGCTTGTATAGTGTCTCCAACCATTGCTTAAACTACAGATCTCGATTTATCAAACCGTGAATCGAAGGCAGGAAATAAAAATTCAACAGAGAACACTTAAATTTTCTATAACTTATTGTAATCAGACGAGATCACAATCAAAATGCAATTTCGAACAAGATTTCAGAGGAAAAAAAATGATTGACGATTTCGAGGAAGACCTAGAACTTCAATTGTGAATTGAATAGAAAACAAGACAAGAGATCGCAAATTACCTCAGTAGATTAAGAGTGTCTGACGGGCCGGGTCAACTCGTTTCTGGACCGGCCTAGGCCCGTTGAAATCGGATCGGTACAAAGGGGGGCAGGTGGGCTGGATTAATAGGGTAAAGGGGTTGGTCCGTTTACCTTGGTGCAATCGGTTAACCAGTCAACGGGATTTACTACAGAACCGGTTAACCGGCCCGGACCGAACTGACCCATACCGGTATAACAACTACTTTTAATTTTTTATTTTTTATTTTTTTAATGGGGCCTGACTTTCTGACAGTTGGCAACATTCTGCTGGCCCTTGGGGCCGTTGCCTAATGGCAGTTTTGCACAAATAGCCTATTTTTGGGCATTTTTTTAAATTAACACCTTTTATAAATACCTAATTAGCCCTTTGAAAAACTATAAATACACCCTCCCTTTTCATTTCTTCACTTGTCTCTCATTTCTCAAACTCATATTCTCAATTATCATTCTCTCATTCTTCACCTAAAGTGCAATCAAGTATTTGGCTCTCATTTTTTTTTTGGGGAATTTCATTTATCGTATTATTTAATAGTTGAAGTTTGAAATTTGAACAATTAACTTTTTTCGTGGTAACATTGGAGTTGCGAAATCATTAAGTGTTCAATTTATTGTCGAATTCGGTGCACTCCCTCCGATTCTTTCTCTTATTTACTATTTTATTTGCATATTTAATTTTTGCTAGTACTTAAATTTTTACAATATGCTTAATGCTGCAAAAAGAGTTTGTAATAAAGTTACTAATCGAAAAAATAAAAAAAGAGGTAGCACTTCAGCATCCGGTAGTAATATAAATGACTACACATATTTCTAAAACATTACCTGATAATAATATAAATTATGAATAATTACAGAAAGATTTCGGTATAGAAGATAATGAATTAGAAATGGAAGATGAGATACCACTTACACCTAGTAGTGTCGGAGCTGGTAGTAGGGGTGATAGTCGTGGTGCTAGCAGTAGACCACATGTGGCCCCGACTACTAATCGAAGAAAAAGAAATAAGGTTTGAAATTTTTTTGACGAAATAGAAGGTACTAATAGAGTTAAATGCAGAGTTTGTAATGATAATTTTAAACATAAGACTGGAGGACAATTAAGGGGACTGAGACACTTAGTAAACATATAATGATTAAGCATCCTATAGAATGGGGCTCTAATAGAGATGGAAATTAAGCAACTCTAAATCCTACTGCTGGAAGTCTTATGAAATATGATAAAATGAAGAATCGTGAGGAGTTAGCAAAAATTATTCATTTGGGTTGTCTAACTTTTTCTTTTGCTTCTTCATCATATCTTATTATGTATATTCAAAGGATTTATAGTCCTTTATTTAAAGGTATCCATGGAAGTACTTGTAGATCTGATATCTTTAGACTTCATAGACAATATCAAACATACATACGTTATTTGTTTAGCCACCTTCCTTGTAGAGTTTCTCTAACTTCTGATATTAGCCATGATGTTTATGGAAATAATTATTTGACAATTATACGTCATTGGATAGATGATAATTATTATATGCAAAAAAGTATTATCGCTTTTAAATATGATGAAGATCAGAGTCATACTGCTATGTTTATATGTACTACTATTTGCGAAGTTATTGAATTTTATAATCTCAAGCATAAAGTATTATGTAGGTCCTTTGATAATGCTTCTAACAACAATGCAACAATTTCAATATTAAAACTGTATTTGCCACCACCACTTGACAAAATTTTTCATGTTAGGTGTGCATGTCATGTTTATAATTTAATTGTTAAAAGTAGCCTTGATTTATTTTCTACTGAGATTACTCATGTTATACAACTATTGTAGAGTTTTCTGGAGCATATTACCCTACTGTTACTATGACTTTAGTACATATAGCTAAAATTTCTTTTCTACTCTTTGAATTTAAGAAGAAAGAAAAATATAAGGATGTTGTTGAAAAATACAAGCAAAATTCGAAAAATATTTCTTTCCAATTCCTCCGATTTACTTAATTGGTTCTATTTTAAATCCTTCTATTAAGATGTCTGATTGTCACCAATTAATCAATGCTTTATATACTTATATGGAGGTTGGACCATATATATATATATGTGTGTGTGTGTGTGTGTGTGTGTGTGTGTGTGTGTGTGTGAACAAGCTAAATGATTCTTTACAACAATTATATAATTATTATGCAAATATAATTAATGATGATGCTCTTAATGTAGGCAATGTTAATCCCACTATGCATTGTACCAATTCTACTACTGTGGATGATGAAGAATGCTTTGATAGTTTTAATATTTTTTCTACATTTTCTAACACTCAAACCAGTAGCAGGAACATTGATGAACTTCAATTCTACTTGCAAAAGCAAAAAGAGCCTCGCACAAAGGAATTTTCACCGTTAGGATAGTGGCATGAGAATGGAAAGCAATTTCTTGTTCTTTCCGCTATGGCTTGGAATGTGCCAATTTTAATTGTTGCATCAGAGAGTGCATTTAGCCAAGCAAGACAACAGCTTGGAGAAATCCGTCACTCATTGGGAAGCAATGCTTTGCAAGTTTTAGTATGTTTCAGAGATTGGATTAGATCGGAACGAAGAAATCAAGGACGTGAATATGTTGATAGCCCAAAAGACGAGGAACTTGGAGATATATTAACACATGGTAAACCATCTGAATTTAACACTCCAGAAGAAGGCCAATCAGTTCATATTGATTATGACGAACTTACTAAGGCAATGCAAAACCTTTGAATTTACTCTTTTTTCATTAATTTACTTGTTAAATGTAAACCTTTCAAGTTGTATGTTTGAATTTTGAAATAAATGTAGCACTTGCAATTTATAAGTGCAAATTTTTCTGATCTCCATTGTATTCTTTATATTTTTACTTTATAATAATATAACTTATAATAGTTATACAAAATACAAAAAAAAAAAATTAAAAATTAATCTAACCCGGCCCGCCCCCGTCCCTTGTACCCGTAACACTTACGGTTCATTTTTCATCCGGATGAACCCGAATTCGTTAAGCCTAGTAACCCCTAACCCGTAACCGGCCCGATTTCAAACCCGTATGGTTCCAAATTTTCCCTATCCAGCCCGGCCCCGCCCATCCTTTAGACACCCTCACAGTAGATAAATCCTCCGCTCTGATACAATGACAAAATTGAACATCATCGAAGAAGGTATTTGAGCTAAAGCTCAACCGCCATGGTTGTATGCCATGAAGTTCAGAGAGAGAGAAAGAAGAAGAAGAAGAAGGTGGTTCAAGAACTTTTGGAATGACAGAAGATATTCTCATTGAATTAGAAAAGGAAATGATAGTGCGCCTATATATATATACAAACTACTAGAGCTGTGAATTGTCATTCACTGAGACTAACTAACAATTTAATTAACTACTTGCGGAAATAGACACTTACAATTATAGCACTAACAGCCTAACTAACTAATTGCAGAAGTAGCCATAGCCAATCCTAGCGGTGTGGCTCTTAGTTAAATAATTACATTCAAGTTCTAATCTTAACAAAAGCATATTATATACACCATCTAATTCCACAAGCTTGAGCATACCCATTAAAACACTAATCTTACTTGGCTCTAATACCTGGAGATGCTCCACTAATTGATTAAGAGACTTTCATCACTATAATACGATGGTGAAAGCCTTCGCTTGCTCCTTCATAGGTTTCATTTAAACATGGTTTAATATTGATTAAATACATATATAGACACTTAAAGTTAAGCATCAATGGTCAAATAAACACTTTAACTATATGCCAATGACCATTTCGATACTTCATTTTGATATTAAAAAAAAAACGATTTTATATTCTTACGTATTTATAATAACAATAACTAAACTTTTTAAAAGGACACAATGTGAATACAATGGAAGCTAACACTCGAGGTGATAGCAACTTGTTGAATTACAACTTAATTAGTTGTTTATTATTAACCTTACTTTACGTCTGGTGTTTGTAATTAGCTTACAATATTTTATATGCATATTGATGAAATTTATCAGTTGTGTTGTAGGAGTATTCATTAATGGTACTTTATCAGTCACGTTAGTAGGTTTGTCTAAGGGAGAATTTCAGAATCTTCACAGTCAATTAGTTTATGTTAATTATAGTTTAGTCTCTCTTGATTCAATTCAATTGTTTATTTTTCATTGTTCTGGTATAATAGAGTGCTAAAATTTCTATGTTCTGCTGATGCTGTATTAGGATAGGCTGTCTACGTCACACCCCTTGGGATGTAATTCTTTTTCAGATATTGCGTGAATGCGGAATGCTTTGTATGCCGGCCTGCTCTTTTAAATGATTGACATTTGAATGGAAGGAAGTAGTACTAAGTTTCATTGTCATCCTTCACTTTTAGTATGTGGATTGTAGGATTATATCATGTCAAGGTGGGCACTCAAATCCACTATATAAGGTATTTCTAGTTTGTCACCAACCAAAGTATTTCATTTCATTGCCAACACACATACTATCAACCTTTTGATCCCATCAGTAGATTGTCCACTGCAATAAGATCAGGTTAAAGTTTGAGAATACATCACTAGGTGATTCATTGGATCTTTTAATAACTTAGTGACTCAACATGCCAGACAAATGGGGAAGCAGTTGAATATTTCTGAACAAGACACTTTTAAGTCACAATATAGCTCGGACTTTCCGAAAATATTAATGGGTGCGTGTCGGATCCTCCAAAGATAGTGTATTTTTGAAGGATCTGACACCGGTGCGGCAGCTGTTTTGGAGAGCCCGCGCAACATAGGTCACAAAAGTTATTGCTACAAGCAATTTGGATCTTCAACTATATATAGCTTATCATTATCTCTTATCACTTCAATAGAGTCAATTTCTGATCCTTCTTCATCTGTCACCAATGCATTTGTTGCATCAAATCCAAATTTCTGACCTGTACAACACATAGACCACCACGAATAATCTGTTTAACGTTGTGTATGACTATGTACTTGGGTTTAAAAGATTAAAAAACTGCATAGAAGTAAGTAGTATAGTTCATTGCAGAAGTACCTGCAATGATCTTGAGCTGTGCAAGTGAATTTGGAAGCATAATTAATTTCCCAGGTTCACTGCAATGAGTTCTTCTCCTGAACACAGGATGGCCTTTGTATATGCTAACTCTAAAAGACGATTGATCTCTAGTACTTTCCGAGTTGTACTTTTGCTCTTGTTCGCGCCACTTTTGAGCAACTTCATCCATTGTGTCGGGAACCATAACCCTGTGCCCTACTTCTCGTTTTTGCAGAATCTCGCTTAGGTTCATCGAAGAAAGCTTGTGCTTAAATTTATCATTTATCTCGGCTCCATTCATTAGAAGTAGCTTTACCATGTCTTCATGATTTTGTTCCAATGCAACATCGATAGCAGTTGATCCGTGGCAATCTTTTGAGTGAACTGTTAATCCATGTTTAAGGAGTTCTTTCATCACTGTTAAGTCATTTTTCTTAGCTGCTGTGCATAAGAGGTCACCAGCAACATAAGGATCGGAGACAGAAACCCAATGGTATAATATCCGAAATGTTGAATGTTGTTTTGCTGCTATAGCTTCCCACAACGCGGTGTTACCATTTACATCTGCATTTTATGGTATATTCAAGACATTACTTAGCCAAATTTGCCCTGTCAAACATTATAGCTTGTTGAAGTCTACACTGATATATATAACGATGATGACTTACCCCGGAGGTGTATGTTACATCCATGTCTAAGAAGAACCATCACACACTCTTCGTGCCCTTTCGATGCTGCTATGTGCTAATGCATCAGAAAGAGAAATTCAAAGTCATAAACTGTGAAGGAGAAACTAATGTTATTGGCAGCAAAAAACAGGTAAACTGAACACAAAATCTTCTTTTTCGAGTACATGTAGGCCACGAGTGGACACGTACCAGTGGGGTTCTTCCTTGGGCATCTCCGATATCAGGATCTAATCTTGCCTTGAGAAGTTCCTCAAGAAAAGTAGCATTACCTGTACTAGCAACAGTTAGCAAGTTTACAGACATGTTTGGATCACCATTTTCTTCCTCAACTCCATGAAATAAATCTCCAAGCTTTAAATCCCTAAGCTTCTTGTGATGCTGCAATTACCATATCATAGGTACAATATTAAGATTCAGCTCTAAATCGGCCATTGGGAAGATCACAGGGTATTTTACACCAACCTGAAGGAAATTCTTGATCATTATGATATTATCTTCTTGTCTAGTTTTCATTGCTTCAATCAAAGAAGTTGTTCTTATCTTCAAGAGTTGCGAAAGTGTCTTGGTTCGATACGTGTAGCTCTGAGGCCTACAACAAAATGCCCCAACTTCACCTAACATATCTCCAGATTTGAATGTCCAAACAACCTGCTCATTTTCCATCTCACACTCAATCATTTCCACCTCCCCTGACACTATGATGTAAACCTCATCTGGCGATTCGTTCTGCATCATTACATCCTCTCTTGGGGGTATGTACTCAGCCTTTGTATCTGCAACCTGCAGATTCTTCAGTTAGACCACACACACACACGAAACTATGTAACGATTTCAAGCAAATGTGATATCTTACCAAAAGTAACAGGATTTCCCTTGAGACACCCTTGAAAAGATAAACCTTCTCTACTGTTGGTAAAAACAAATGGTGCCTAATGCTTTTGCAGATTGTCTTGGGAAGTTGTTCAATCAATTGCTGTTGGTTTAGGCTCTCTGCCCTGAATCTTAAACACATGTAAGCCAATATTTGCTCTTTTAATCTTGGAGGCAACCTATTTCGACACACGAAATTCGATGCTGCTTCGATGCTATTTCTCTGCAACATACCATAACAAATCACTTACATCTCATTTATTTAGTGATGATTCTGATAAAGGCGGATCCAGAATTTGAAAAACATTGGATGCATAGTCTAATAGATGTGTATATATATATAATCTGATGTACTGGATCCACCTCTAATGATGAAACATTTGTATATACACTGACAGTGCAAAGAAAAGCAAAGAGCTTACGAATTCCATTGTGCGACGAGTTCCTTCAACGACTAAATTGGTCATATTACCAATAATATAAGCAGTGAGGCCAAGATTGAAGAGCATGTAGAAGATAATGAAGACCATTTCCAAAGTGTTGACAGCATGGAGATCACCATAACCAACTGTTGTCATGGTAGTAATGGACCAATACAAAGCTGCAATGTACCTAATAAGAAGACTTGTCTCCTTGTAATTTGGATTCATAGCTCCTAACCAAGTATCTCCTTGGTGTGGATATCTATCAGCTAGCAAATAGTAGAGGCATCCAGCACAGTGCACTGTCAATAGTGTTACCTGTTACATGCCAGTCACATCTGCGAAATTCAGGTCATTTTAAAGATAACTAAAGACAATGTCAGTAATAAGTGCGATTAGAGAACTTAAGTCAGTAACTAGCTATAATATGTTTAACCATACTGATAGTAAAAAAAATATGGCAGGCAGGAGCACAATGCATCTCGCATCACGCAGGGTCTGGGGAAGGACGGCAACCCAAGGAGTGCGATGTAGATAACCTACCCTAATGCTAGCATTAATGGCTACTTCCACAGCTCGAACCCTGACTTATAGGTCACACACAAACAACCTTACAGTTGCTCTAAGACTCTCATTCTTTAACAATACTAACAGTGTTAGAAAAAGAATTTACGTTGCCACTTTATATAAGTTAAATCCTTTTTCTTTTAGTACTTACAAATAGAAGCCTGGCACATCTGACCCAAAAATAGCTGAATCTCATGTCCTTTTCAAGTCTGTCAGCAATAAATAAAAGAGAATTTAATAATTATAAAATGGTTATATGAGTCTTAATATGTCAAGTACAATCGAAATAATACAATATTATAATAACAATGAATTACTAGTAAAAATGAGAAATGAAAGAAAACAAACCTGGTAAAAAACTGTTTAACCCTACGAAGACGCCAAAGTCTGAGCATTCCAAGAACTGAGTAAGAAACAGTAACTTGGTGTTTGCCAGTGAAAATCAAGGCAAGAAGGTCGAATGGTATGGTTGAGGCAACATCCATCATAAACCATGTAGATATATATCTGTATTATTATCATCATTTATCAATCACGTAATTGACTATCCCCTTGCTTGTAGAAGAAAAAGAAAAACTCTAACTACATGCTATAATACAAAACTTATAGCTATACTATTTTACACATTTTCTTTTTACATAGGAGGACCATGAAAAGGAATAGTGTAAAATTCGAACCACACGTAGTCACTCCGTAAGATGGTAAAATTTACAGAAAAAAATTTACAGAATGTATACATCAATTCAATAAATACAATAACATATAGTATATGTTTTACAAATATGGTTGTCACTAAACAGTAGATTTTAATATCAACAACAATATATCCTCTATTGTTTTATCATTATTCTTAGATAAAGAAATTCAAGAAAAGGAAGAATACTTCCTTAATTGTGTGGTTAAAAGTGTTCGATTACATTTGAGTATAAAACTAAAATATGCTCGAAGTTAAACTTTTTATTTTATTTGTAACAGAATAAACTGCGAGCTTTTTTCTCTTCTTTTACTTTTTCTTTAAATTATTATGTGACTTTATGGCAAAATAACTTATGAATTTAAAATGAGGAACTTTAATATCGAGATCTTTTGTCTCTTCAATTTTATGCATCAACCTAAACAGAATATAATCATGCCTTTCTATATTAGGCATCCTTTATAATAGTTTTCTTTGGAACAAATTTTTTATTTTATGATAATGTATGTTTTTTATAGCAGCCAAAAAATATTGAAACAAATGAGATTTTTATAAAAAAGTTTGACTATATATATAAAGTAAAATTTAGAAATAGTAAAATGCTCTAAAGCGTTACTAGTGGACTATTTGGAAGGTCAAACTTTGGCCAAAAGTAGAGGCTTTGGCAATTGGCATATGCCATATGGTTCATATTAATTGGTGCTGGGTTATATTGCTCGGAGATTTTCTTGAAATTATTTTCATGCCACCACCTTTCCTCTTGTATAGCCAACAGATTATTCTAAATTCTCAAAGTGGAAACAAAAGTGGGTTGTGAATTGTTTATTGTTACAAATAAAATAAAAAGTTTAACTT
>MU741283.1:43215-60584 GCA_026770625.1 Nicotiana glauca
GGGGGGGGGGGGGATCTAACTAAATTAAAATATTAAGTCAAATTGTTAGAGAATAAAGGAACATATAGATTTTTATATCTTGTAATCATTGAACAACCAAATTTTGGCAAATGAAGAAATACAAAGTGATGGGGCTTCCACTTTATTATGCAAAAGAGTTGTAGAGGATCAAATCTGGTTGCCATCGCAAATTTCATTCGTGTGATAAGGAAGAATATCTTATCTTTGTAGAATTAAAAAATTCACGTTCCATTATATATTTTTTAATCTTAAAAAAACGAAAGAAAAAGAAGACGGGTCAATTAATTATTTTAAATTGTGCAATACAAAAGAACCTTTCTTTCTATTCTTGAATATATTCGAATAATCTAGTTTTCTGATTCTATAGAGTTAACCCAAAGGAGAAAATAAAACCTGAGGATTCTATATATATATATATATATAACAACGAATCTGTATATGATTGGTTATTTTGATCCCCACGTAGTTAAAAATGCATTCTAGATGTATACTTGGACCCGCAATGCCTTTTGATTTGCTTTATGGGGTTAATATATAGAAAACCAATTATTTTCCTAACTATTGACCTATCCTTAAGTGCTTTTGTTTGTGGGTGATTCTCGATCGGTAGCTAGCTAGGTTAAGACTTTTGTAGCCAACCAACGTTTTTTCGGTACTTTGACAAACAAAATGGCATGAAAAATGTTTACCAAAAAGTTGTTATCTATACAACTTAACTGATAATAGCATGTTGTTACTGTATTTTTCATGTTTTATTTTTTTAACCCAGGAAAACTCGCGGCGGCTATAGCATCTGCCACCGTCTCTGCCCTTCGGATGAAACTGTGGTGAGTATTCTGTGAGCACTGGGTAAACCCCTCACTGTGTAATAGCGTGCAAACCACACATGGAATGTATACCGCAATAAGCAAGCCCCGTGCGACAGGCTCAGGGCATTGAGGGGGAATCGAACCCGCGTCACCCGTGTGGACAACACCCTCCAAACCAACTGGTGGGTCGTCCCTTCGGTTTGCTTAAAAAAATTGTCTGGTGTTGCATGTCAACTTATAGCCTGTTTGGCCAAGCTTTTTTTTTGGCCCAAGTATTTTTTTTTTGGCAAAAAATTGAGGTGTTTGGAAGGAAAAAAGTGCTTTTGAGGAGAAGCAGAAGCAGTTTTGGAGAAGCAGAAAAAATAGCTTCTCTCCAAAAGCACTTTTTGAGAAGCACTTTTGAGAAAAATACACTTAAAAGCAATTTTTTAAAGCTTGGCCAAACATTAATTGCTGCTCAGAATTGCTTTTCAAACTAATTAGCCAAACTAAAAGTAGTTTGGAGAAAAAAACACTTTTTAAATAAGCTGATTTTTGAAGCTTGGCCAAACGGGCTATTAATTTGACGGTGTAAAAAGTCTATGCACTGTCACTTTAAGAATTAAAGTCTTAACCTGCTATCACGGGTTAGTGTTTACACTAATGATATATAGTATACGAAATTATTATTTTGTCAGTGTATTTTACTTAAATCATGTAAGAATACGTACCTTGTAGCAATTCTTCTCCGGTCACGTACGAGAAGCTGAGTAGTAGTATCAATATAGGCAACAAAGAAAGTCAAGATGATATCAATTGCAAAGAAGAGATCAACAACGTTGTCTGCGATGTATAGCACTCTGTTTGGGTTGGAGTGCATGAATGCTATCTCAAATGGACATACCCATGCAGAATACGCCACCATTATTACCATTAGCGTCTCCCAACACCTGCATATAGTATAATCATTGTCCTTAAATCAATATAACTATCAACGTGATTTTCATTGATTTATAACATGATCTTTAATGTTAATTCCCTTTGAATCTTGTAACGAGATTCTTCAAACAATTAGTAGCACCTAAATTTTGAAAGTCGCCTAGTGGATTTAAGTAATAAATCGATCTCAATGAAAAGAGTCTCAATTTTGGTTCAATTTTCACTATAGTAGTGTTGCATAAAAACAGACTTGCCCAATCTTAGTAAAGCGGCTTTGGAATAGAGGCTTTTCCGGAGGAAAAAAAAAGTTTTTCTTAGGATTAAACTAAGTTATAGCTCTAAAAAAGTTAAATTTTAATACACAAAATCTTCTAGTAGTTGGTACGTACTATTTCCGACTAAAAAATTGAAAGAAGTGAGACTAGACGTCTAATCGCATCTATAAAACTTCAATTCTTTCTTTCTTAGTTTTGCCACTCCTTTTTTTGTTCTCCACTTAAGAACATATTCTTAGGGTTGCCATGAAAATATATCGGTCTACAATGGGTAGAAATGAGTTTTGCCCACTTGGTAGGTGATCTGAAAGTAAAGCAAAATAAATCAGCCCGGTGCACTAAATTCCCGCTATGCGCAGGATTGGGGAAAAGGCCGGACCACAGGGGTCTATTGTACGCAATCTTATCCTATATTCCTGCAATAAGTTATTTCCACGGCATGAACCGTGACCTCCTGGTTACATGGCAGCAACTTTACCAGTTACGCCAAGGCTCCCCTTCACTGGACTCAATATATAGAAGTTAATTAAACTCGTTACTTGTACTAACCTGTATCTTGAATCCATAGGGGTGATGACCTTGCCTTTCTGCTGAGTTTCATTCTGGTTGTAACCATTGGAACCAAGAGGAGGTAGAATAAGCTTTGACAGGTTTCGAAAACTGAGTTCATCTGAATTATTGCTACTCTCATGGCTATTATCTTGCACATGTTGGTCTTTAATTTGGATATCTTCCATTATCATGTTTTTTGTAGAGCTATTGTACACACTATAAGATGGATGGCTCATTTGCATATTGGCAAAGAGATATATGAGCACACAAAAAAACAAAGCTAAATGATAAAGTTAGATGAATAATTGCAAAAGAAGAGTAGGAAGAGAAGTACTATTTTGGTTGGTGTAAATGGTGTAGGTGATCATATTAACTCATGATAAAATTGAGGTGTGTGAGGAAAGAATGGAATGTGGACCTGTTTTTTGTGGTCCTATATTTATATCAGAAGTGACCTTTGAAAGATGCTATAGAAAATTAAAATTGCCTTAGTATGAAATTGGACCCTTTGAGATATGATACAGAAAATTGCCTAAGTGAGAAATTAATTAACTCCACTTGCTAGGTAGTGTTATTTGATTGATTTTTATTTATGATAAGGTCATCAATATAAATCAGATGGTTGGAGAGATGTGATATTATGTCCTATACGTAAATTAGTGCAATGAGGGCCCTGTCCTCTCTAGCACGCACCCCACACACATATTTTCTGTCACTATATGGACAGACATAATTGTACTGAAATGTTTATTACATTATTTTTTGTACGCAAATGCATTTCATGTTGACATGTAAGAACTTTGTCTTTGTACAAGACAAATATTGGTATATGTTTCAAGATTAGATGAATTTATAGGTATAAATAATGCTTATACTGTACTCAATCCTATGTCCATGATTCCTTAAGGTGCATGGAACTTATGAATAGGATCCATTTTAATTTGAGTTTAACTTCTATATTTGCACTAGCGATATAGAAAGGTTATATAATCAGGTCACTAAATATTAATCAGTAACCTAAAATAATAATAATTATTGTATAGGGTAAAATATGTTCCTATTAAATGCTCGCATAATAGAGTGACATGTGGAGCCGGAGACAGATGAAGAACGTGGCAAGTGGAAATCAAGTATGGGGGCAGCAATCTCGGTTGTCCTCCAAGGGCATGGTGCTCATAAAGACAAATAAATGCATGTCACCGGTAATATTCAATGGAGAATATTCTACAATATTAAATACTTAGTTCGTTATAGTGAATATGACATTTATAGCCTGCCGTTACACATTCATCAATGGCCCCTATATTTAACATTTGAGAGGGGCTTGATCCTAGGACCTTGTTCCCTAGATGCAGCTATAAATAGTGACTTCAATAGTAATTTTAAGGGACACGAATTTTCTGACAAACTTATGATATATAATGTTCAAAAGCTCGATAACATTTTATTTCTTGCTTATTAATATTGTTATTACTGTCTTCGGAAGCATTGCGCCCGGAATCAAGCATTTGTTGTCTTATCTCGATTTTAACGCTAAGCCTTGCATTCTTATCTAAATTATTTATTATTTTGGGATCAATCAATTCTTTTATCTATAAACCACGTATAAATTCAACTGTATCATTTTATGAAAAAATAGTTTGACGCCCACTGTGGGGCTTAAACAGTTGCCTAATTGAATTGATCCTTGCATCTATTACTAACTTGTTTGATTCTTTGTTTCTTAGCAAAATAATAAAAAATGGCAGATAACGATGTCAACGACGCACACAATATTGGGGCCCAAGGAAATCAGCCTCAACACGAAGACTCAATCAGTAATACCCACAATGAGGGAGATGAGGCCACGCCAGTCCATGGCAGGCAATATTCACGACATGTTCGAAAGGCAACTCGTGATGATGCTGAAGACGAGCACGTCGTGGAAATAGTGAAAATCCCGAGGGAGCAACAAAAGGCTATTATGGGACATCTCTCGTGACAAGATCAGGTCATAATGGACTTGAGGAACGTGTTGTCGGATGCTTCCAACAATTTTAATGGACGAGGTTCAGTCCGTCCCGGTGCTCCTGCAAACCAAACAACACAGAGGGTTTATAACAATACCCCGAGAGACGACGTCAGCTTCGACAGGGCTAGGGGGAACGGTAGCAGATCTGGTAACAATAATGAGAATGATTAAAACCAAACTCATATGGTTTATAAGGGAAATATACCTGGATGGATCAGATCCCGGGCGCATCGCCAGTATTGAAAGGACTGGATTCGAAGAAATACACTCAGTTGTCATTCAAACCAAATGCGGCATCAGAGTTGATCCCAAAGCGACTCAAGATTCGAGACATGCCAAAATATGATGGGACTTCGAATCCTCATGAGCACATCACTACTTACACACTGGCGGTAAAGGGAAACGACTTAGCTCCGCAGGAGATTGAGTCAGTCTTATTGAAGAAATTTGGGGACACCCTCACGAAAGGGTCCCTTATATGGTATTCACTCTTGCCCGAGCACTCAATAGATTTTTTTGCGATGCTCGAGGATTCTTTTATCAAGGCTCGTGCCGGAACCAGTAAGATACAGGCCCGAAAGACCAAAATATTCAAAATTACTCAAGGAGAGTTAGAATAGATGCAGGAGTTTGTGACCAGATTATAGAAGGAAAGAATACTGCTATTGGTCTTGCTAGACGAACGGGCAGCTGAGGCATTTACCAAAGGACTATATCCGAGGAGATCCGATGCTTCCTAGAAATTGAAAGAAAGTATGCTCGAGTTCCAAGCAACAACATAGGCGAATGTTCAACCGATATGAGTCGAATATAAAAATTAAGGATGACCAGCTTGGTTTCCCGTCATCAACCAAGGGTCGGGATCGGGAGAAGAATAAGGAAAAATCGAAGGATGATTTCGACGCAGACCGACGGTCTTCTAGAGGTTAGTTTTTGCCTTATTAAAGGGCTGAAGGATGCGGCAGAGGTTCTCGGTCAGCGGACTGATCCGCTACCGATAGAAGAGATGATCGCGCATGATGATGAGGTATTGGAATCCCGAGACTCCACCTATACCAGGCTATCCAAATACAACTTCAACATCAGCATGGTGGAACTGGTATCGACAATGAAAAATATTAAGGAAGCACGGTTCTCAAGGCTAATAAGATCTGACCCCAATTAGAGGGATCCTAATCTATGGTGCGAGTACCATAGGACCAACATCTACTGGACTGGGGACTGCCGGCATCTGCACAAAGAGGTGGAGACATTGCTGAAAAATGACCATATTAGGGAATTCTTAAGTGATTAGGATAAAAACAACTACGGTCATAACAGGGATAATGCGGAACCCTCAAAATCAGGAATAGATCCCCCTCGTCTGACGATCAGTATAATTTTTGGGGTGAACGAGATTGATGGTGTAACTTTCTCGGTAGCGAAAAGACGAAGGTATTGGTGACCCATAGCAGGAGACTCTGGGAAGTCTCTGACGATAATATCACCTTCACGGAGGAAGGCACAGATGGACTCCTAATAGCATACAACAATGCCTTGGTAATCTCTCTTAGTGTTTTGGATTTTAAGATTACATGTGTTTTGGTAGACCTAGGGATTTCAGCCAACATTATCCAATTGAGATTGCTGGAACAAGCCAAGCTAACCACGAGCATTATTTTGGCCATAAAGCTCATCGCCGCGTTCAATTTGGCAAGTGTAACAACCCGAGAGGAAATCCTGCTGCCCACGAATACGGAGGGGGTAATGAAGATGACCCTTTTTGAAGTAGTAAATGGAGATATGGCTTACAATATTATTCTTGGAAGACCATGGCTGCACGAGATGAAGGATGTGCCATCAACATACTATCAACTTCTAAAATCCCAACCCCTAAGGGAGTTAAACAGATAAGAAGAGATTAACCAGCAGCAAGGTAGATGAATGGGGTCTCAATATCCAGTAGCAAAGGGATGGAGTATGCAGCATAGCAATTACATGAACCGGCACCTGCTCCTGAGCCAAATGAAGTCAACATGGGTGAAGAGGAGGAGGAGGAATCATATCACGTACCAAGATATTTCCAAGTACCAGAAGAGACGAACGCAACCAAATCCACAACGAAAGAACTCGAGCAAGTCGCATTGTTTGAGAAATTCTTAGAGAGGATTCCACTTAGAGACAGGACTAAACCCCGAGCTCAGGTCAGGATTTATTAAATTTCTCAAATTTAAAGTTGACTATTTTGCTTGGTTGCATGCGGATATAACAAGTATCCCGCCAGAAGTGATCGTGCACAAACTAAGCCTAGATCCTAACATCCCTCTGGTGAAGCAGAAAATTACCCTATTACCGAGGTCAGAAACAAATTCATCAAAGAGGAGGTAACTTGTTTTCTTAATATCGGTTCAATCCGGAAGGTAAAGTATAGTGACTGGCTAGCTAACATCGTAGTAGTTTCAAAAAAAGAATAAATTTTGTATGTGCGTAGACTATAAGTAAACTTGTTAAACGGGCCAGGCCAGGCCAGCCCAGTGATAATCTGCTTTGACCCAGTTTAGCTCGGGTTAGCCTGGTCCGCTAAGGGGATGGGACGGATTGGTTAGGGTTAGGGGTTTAGCCGGATGGGGCGGGCCATTTTTTCTAACCGGTTCCCCAGAACTCGGTTAGCCCAACAACCCACTAACAGGTTTTAACCCGGTTCTAGCTCGGTTACCGTTGGGTTATTTTATTTTATTTTTACCGTTGCCAACGGTCCAATTAAAAAATGACCGTTGAGAAATGACCATTTGCTTTTTTGGTCATTTCAGCCTACCCTCTTAAGAAAATAGCCCCCCACCCCTAATAATTGATAAATTATATTTTTTTACCTTTTAAAAACTATAAATAGCCCCCCATTCTTCTTTATTTTTTCTCATAATTTGCTCTCTTAATACTCTAATTCTCTCTTGATAATATTGCTTATTGTTCTTAAGTTCTCAATTACTTATTATTTCAAGTTTTATCAACTTTCTACTTTAGCCACTACAAAATTATAATTATTAAGTGAAGTGTGGTATCAATATCACTAAATATCAATTGAAGTGTGATACCAAATTTAGTGTCGCATCTGGACTCCCGATACACTCATTCCATCTCTTTCTCTTCTTTGATGTTTATTTTATTTTATTATTTAGAATTATTAATTTGGGTTTTTAATTTATTTTACATAATGGATATATTTAGAGCAGCCAAAAAAGCGTGTACTAGTAGGGGTGGTACTAATAAGAGCAAAAATCTTAAAAGATCAAGAGGTGGTATTGGTTCTTCTAGTAGCTTTACACATTTCTAGAAGTTTACCTAAAAATTTAAATGTAGATTATGAGAAATTTTAAGAAGATTATGGTATAGATGATAATTTAGAGGATATTCAATCACATGATAATCTTGAAATACCACCACCTACACCTAGTACTGCTAATCAAAATACTAAGGGTCACGGTCGTGGTAATAGAGGTAGGCCTCCCCTACCTATTAAGAAGAATCGAAGATTAAGAAATAGGTGTTGGTAATTTTTTGAAAGACTAGAATAACATAAAAACTATGTAAGATGTACTATTTGTAAGGAAGTCTATAAACATGAGATCGAAGGTAAGCAAGGGAAAATGGGTCAACTTCGTAGGCACATGGTAGATAACCACCATATTGCATGGGGTGTTGATGAAGAATCTAGCTAATAAAACTTAACCCAAGTACTGGCGGTTTAATGGGTAAATACTATAGAGTGAAAGATCGAGAAGAATTAGCTAAAATGATTATTTTATGTTGTTTACCTTTTAGTTTTGCTGCTTCACCATATCCTGTTACTTATATTTAAAGAATTTACAACCCTTTGTTTAAAAGTATTCTATCACGCCCCGAACCTGGGCCTGGACGTAGCACAACACTCGGTTCTTGACAACATGTGATCGAGTGAACCAACTAGCTTGCTGAATCAACATGTGATATCAGAACATACTGAATGCGGAAGATAAACTAACACATGCTGATATACTGAAAGTCTGATGATAAAAATCAAAGTGTGGAAACACTAATACAATTCTGAAATATATTTGTAGCCAACATAGCTTAATATGAAAAGCCCGCAACTCTGTCTAACTGTTACTCTAGTCTATGAAGCCTCTAATTTGTACTGAAAATACTGATTGTCTGAAAATACTGAAGGTTGTAGTAATGATAATGCCCCGAAAGAACTGAGGATCACAAAATAGCTGGTATGAGAATCCTAGCGCTCTGAATCATCAACCTGTAAATCATTACATGCATCGTGAGATACAGGACCCGAGCAAAAGGGACGTCAGTACATTTGAATTGCATTGGTATGTAAAGCAACTGAAAGAAAAAAATTGTAAATGCTGAAACTAAAACTAAGCTGATAACTGAGAATTGATAATTGATAACTGAAATGATAAGTATTGAAACTGTAACTAAAATGATAACTGATATCTGATAACTAAACTGATAACTGGTAATTGAAATGATAGCTAATAATTGAATTGAACAAAGGAAGTAAGGATATGAATACTCCATCTTCTGAGTGATGAACAACTTGTTTATCTGAATATTAAACTGCGGCCTCAGGCCCTATATATATATATATATATATATATATATATATATATATATATCTGTGTGTGTGTGTGTGTGCAAGCGCACGCGCACAACTGCGGCCTTGGGCCCAAGTATACGTATACATAACTGCGGCCTCAGGTCCAAAGATTCATAAAGCATAAACTGAGGCCTCAGGCCCAAACATGCATAAAGCATTAACTGTGGCCTTAGGCCATAGGTGTTCAACATTCAGGGATTTAAAATTAGGAACTAAGAATCATACTGTAATACATGATAGTGCAATATTGAGTCACAAAGAGTTACATGATACTGGAATACTGGATCACACTGAGTTACATAATATTGGAATACTGAATAAGACTAGACTGAGATATGTATTCTTGAACTGATTATGAACAATGAAAATTCAACCATTTATAGCATACTGAGTAATCTATACTAAGACTCGGGGGCATCAAACCCAAGTCTATATTGAATACGCACTGAGCTCACAACATTCAGAATGAAAGTGGTGAACAAGTTATGAAGCTAGAGAATAGAAGTTCTAGAACTATTCAAGAAACTAGGCTTAACGATATTTCTGAGGCGATTGGTAACGTCGTAAAAGAAATGCAGTGTAGGGAGAATCATTAAAATTCCCAAACATGGAGAGTTATCCTCACATACATGAACTTCCTTCTCTTGATCATAATACAATGTTTGTCAACCCTTTCAACTTTAATCTAAATCAATACAAGTCAAAGGGATTCCATATTAGCAATAATTCTCATATTTTGGTTACTTAAGCATCTTATCAAACACTTGGTGAAAATAAAGCTTCAAAGTCCTTATTAGTGGTGCCTCTACACCCAAGAACCCATTCACTTATTCCTAGATAAATTCTAAAGTCTCAAATGGTTATAATCAACATTATTGTTTATCACCCATAAGGTAAACAACACCTTTAACCAATAATAAACAATCAACACCCCAAACCTATAATAGTTCATACTTTTCTATCAAATCCATCAACTCATATGTCATGAACTTGAGTTTATAATTATTAACCCAATACTAGAATCAATTAGAGGGTGAAGACATTACCTTTTTGAAGTTTAATCCCCTTGAATTCGAGTTCTAGGATTCCTTCTCTCAACAATGATGTCCCAATCGAATATATAATGATATGGAGGGTTTAACCATGTTAATAAGGTATTGTAAAATTTAAATTAACTTAAAATCACCATTAGAACTTACCATGGATGGTGGAGGGACCCCTTAAGGAGTTAGGTTTTTAAGAGCTTTCCTTTCTAGAGCAAGTTTTTATGTTTTGGGGATGTGGGGGATGAAATAGGGATAAAAAAGACTTCCCAAGTCGTCCATCCCATCTCAGTAGGCCTGGCCATGGTAAATAGCTGGAGCACTGCCTCACAATCGCAGTCACGGTCAAACGCCACTGAATGCAGTGGTTACACACTGTTATGTAAAACGAGCATAACATTTTGTACATAGCTCCGTTTGGGATTCACAATATATCGTTGGAAATATATTTCAATGGTCTACAACTTTCATGCTTTGATATTTCCCAAATTCCTTACACATTTTTACTAAACCCTACTGGAAGACATACCTTCTGCAAACTTAGTCGATTTTGTCAAATCTTATACACCTCACTTTCCATCTTGATTTTGAAACAACTATTTTCACCCATAATCATCCCGATGGGACTTCACATGTCCAAAATATAACCTTACTACTCCTTTAACTCATACATACCTAGTTTGAATGTACGGGGTGTTATATTGTCTCCCCCTTGGGATCATTCGACCTCAAATGATTGTCCTGATTGTAACTTCTGCTAACTCCGGACCTTAAACGGGTCTGGTGGAAACATGAACTTTCATTAACACGTTTATACTAAATTGAATGAATACATGATTACTGAATTATTGTGATACAGAACTGAATGAATACTGCATTGACTGAATATTAGTCTGCCATGGATACGTGAATACTGAACTAAAATGGATATATGAATATTGAACTAGCACGAATATTTGAGTAATATGTGTACGAAGTTGGCATGAATGTCTAAGTATTATACTAACATGAGTAGCTGAGTATTGAGTTGACATGAGTATCTGAGTACTGAACTGACATGAGTATCTGAGTACTAAACTGACATGAGTATCTGAGTGCTGGAAACTTGAATGTTATAATATGACATGTGAAATACTGGTTGTACCACCACTAATTATGGTAGCAACTCCAACTGATAAGCTAATTGACCAATCCTTCACAAGAATCTATATGGCCCAATATAGCAGGGATTATGCTTCCCCTTCTTCCCAAATCTCATAACACTTTTCATAAATGAAACTTTCAGAAACACCCAATTATTAACTTGAAACTCTAGGTATCTATGCCGCACGCTCGAATAGGACTTTGGTGGCTCTGAGTTTTCTTCAAACGCTCTTGAATTAACTTCACTTTCTCTATAGTCTGATAGACTAAATCGGGTCCTAACAAATCCACTTCACCAACTTTGAACCGATCAATTAGCGATCTACACCTTCGCCCATACAGAGTCTCGTATGGTTCCATATTGATACTAGAATGGTAGGTGTTATTATTAGAAAACTCAACGAGAGGTATGTGATCATCCCAATTGCCTTAAAAAATCAAAGATATCCTCAACTGTTTGAATAATGCGCTCTGCCTGGCCATCTTTCTGAGGATGAAAAACTTGTGCCTAATCCTTTCTGAAAGGACTTCTAAAAGTTCATTTTAAACTGAGCACCACAGTCTTGAATAACGGACAACGGGGTCCTATTCAATCAAACGATTTCCTGAATGTACAACTTGGTATAATCTTCTACTGAATCTGTAGTTTTTACTGGCAAGAAGTGTGCTAACTTGGTAAGTCGATTTAAAATCATCCAATCAAATCATGTTTTTAAAATGAGCAAGAAAATCCTATCATAAATTTCATATTACCTTCTCCACTAAAAATATGTGTATTCTGTGATAAAATACTAAGCTTTCTGCTGTCCGACTTTCACTTGCTAATGTTCCGGACAATTTGGCCACATGGTCTGTGACGTTCTTTCTCATGTTTGTCCACTAATAAACCTCCTTAAGACCATGATACATATTTGTGGTACCTGAGTAAATAGAATACCTGCAATTCTAGGCTTCTAGCATGATCTTCCCTCTTTAAGTCCATCTATATCTGGAACACACAATCTGTCGTGGTATCTCAAAGTACTATCATCTCCCCCTTATTCAAAAGTCATCGTCTTATACTTGTGAATCTCCTCTTTCAACTGCAACACGTAGGGATCATCAGATTGTTTCTCCTTCTCTACAGCTACTAAGGGGGAACAAGTCATATTGTAGACACCAACTCTACTATTTTTGGAGTACACAAATTGAACTCCTAGCCGGGCTAAGCGGTGAATTTCTTTCACCAGAGTTCTCTCATCTACCTCAATGATGATTTATACTTCCTACACTTCATTATCTACTTAAGCATTTCCTGAAAATACTTATAGAATTGTTGTGAGCTAAGTCTATACTCCGAAGATTAGAGTCTCATGCGATGGCACTACCTCGTGATACATAACTGGGCATGATTTTTATAGTTATCTCTCTCTCTCTCTCTCTCTCTCTCTCTCTTTTTATATCCCATGCTAACTATGTAGGTTTGAAATATCCAACTAGACTTACTGCCATTTTCATATCTCTCCCTTAGACCAAAGGTCTTATACTTGCGAATCCTTCTCTTTTTGTTGGGATCCGAACAACTTTTCTTATCTTCTGCAAAACAAATTGCATTTTATGTCAGTGATGACTTATTTTCTGACTTACTTTTGAGCAATTCTTCTTACTAGGAAAAACCTAAATTATTCACTTAACGGAAAGCTAGTGTATTCATAACTATCATACACATACTCTGCTCACACTGTCAATCTTGGGGAGATCCCTTTTCAATAATTCTTAAAGGCTATTCTTCTGTAGTTTTCTCTCTCAATACCTAGCTGATTTTCTTCCCTCACTATCACTGTGTTTCAGGTTTAACTTAAACTCTTAAAGTCCTGATAAGCATTCGGTATTTCAAACCGTCATCCACTCACTAGAGTTAACCTGACTAAGTAAATCAAATTGTACCTCTACTAGCTCTGATGAAAGTGCTAATTCATTGTATCTACTCAAACATACTCACTATTTTGTTACTAACCACCTGCTAGCATCATGTGTTCATGTTCTGTTTTGAATAACTAAAGTGAAGCATAATGTTATTTCTAATTTCCCTCATCATCCGACCATATTGTGAGGTCATATACTATCCTTTTTTTTAACTATGTACATATATCACACTTAGGGAAAGTTCATCTATCCTAAACGAAATTGGAATATCTAACCCCTAAACTTTCTATATACTTCAAAATTACTTCAAACTATAAACCTTCGACATAAACACATATTCACATCATTAGAAGGGGAACTTTCATATCTTTTATCTCACAATAATAGCCACTTCTTATAGTAACTTACTAACGTGGTACTTCTAGTTCTAATTTGTATAAATCTAAACAACTTAAAATCATTTGCTAAAATTCAATTTTTCCTGCTCTTGGTTCTCATTTCGTACATCATATTACTCTTAGCTATATTTCCCTTAGGCTCTTTTCTGTCCAAAACTATAGTGATCAATTCTATGCCCATTGCGGTTGAATTCTTAACCTGATATACCGTGGGGTATGACATACGGATACACTACTATACATGTCTGATGAATCACTTTATACACCATCCAGTGAGTCTTGGGTCTTAATCCCTAAAACATGCGCAGATTTTGCTATAATCACTGTTACATACATTTTCTTTGAGCATCCATATGCATCACTGTATACTCACAAGTCTCCAGAAATTTGATACACTGAAAATGGGAGATCTGGTAACTGAATAACAAATAACTAGCTTACTAAATAACTATAAACCTACTAACCGAAAGACTGTATAACCGGTAACTAAGTAAAACTAATGACCATAAAACGTAATAACTGCTTTTGTACTTTCTGATAAGGTTATGCTCTCATCTGTACTACTACCCATTACATCCACTTTAAAGATCATCTCATGTATCATTTGTTACAAACCTATACTCCATAATTATACCCCAATGAGTAATTATTCTCTCTAGGACATTAGGTTTCACCTGCGCATCACTTGGGCATCTAATACATTTGGAATTCGATAGGAAGAGAAGGTTAACTATTGCTCTAAGCTCCATGGCATGATCTAGAGTAGAAAGAAGTGAGACAATCTTGAATGTCTTGGTAGTTAACCGTTTATATGAGTGGTCGACACACACATATAAAGGAGAATCCACTAGACACGGCTTTATTGCTCTGATACCAAGCTTTGTCATGCCCCGAACCTCGTAACATGGCACTCGGTACCTGACTACATGTGACCGAGCGAACCAACAGGCTAGCTGAATCAACATGTGATATCAGAACATACTGAATGCGGAAGATAAGCTAACAAATGCTGATATACTAAAAGTCTGAATGATAAAAATCAAAGTGTGGAAATACTAATACAATTCTAAAACATATTTGTAGCTAACATAGCTTAATATGAAAAGCTTGTGACTCTATCTAACTGATACTCTAGTCTATGAATGCTCTAATTTGTACTGAAAACACTGATTGTCTGAAAATACTAAAGACTGTAGTAATGATAATGCCCCGAAAGAACTTGGGATCACCAAATAGCTGGTACGAGAATCCTAGCACTCTAAATCATCAATTTGTAAATCATTACATGCATGCCCCGAGCAAAAGGGACGTCATTACATTTGAATTGCACCGGTATGCAAAGCAACTAAAAGAAAAAATTATAAATGTTGAAACTGAAACTAAGCTGATAACTGAGAATTGATAATTGATAACTGAAATGATAAATATTGAAACTAAAACTGAAATGATAACTGATATCTGATAACTGAACTGATAACTGGTAATTGAAATGATAACTAATAATTGAACTGAACAAAGGAAGTAAGGATATGAATACTTCATCTTCTGAATGATGAACAACCTGTTTATCTGAATATTAAATTGTGGCCTTAGGCCCAATATATATATATATATATATATATATACACGTGTGTGTGTGTGTGTGCGCACAACTGCGGCTTCAGGCCTAAACATGCATAAATCATTAACTGCGGCCTTAGGCTTATAGGTGTTCAACATTCAGGGATTTAAAATTAGGAACTGAGAATCATACTGTAATACATGATAGTACAATATTGAATCACACAGAGTTACATGATACTGGAATACTGGATCACACTGAGTAACATAATACTGGAATACTAAATAACACTAGACTGAGACATGTATTCTTGAACTGATTATGAACAATGAAAATTCAACTGTTTATGGCATACTGAGTAATCTATACTAAGACTCGGGGACATCAAACCCAAGTCTATATTGAATATGCACTGAGCTCACAACGTTCAGAATGAAAGTGGTGAATGAGTTATGAAGGTAGAGAATAGAAGTTCTACAACTATTCAAGAAACTAAGCTTAACTATATTTTTTAGGCAGTTGGTAATGTCGTAAAAGAAACGCAGTGTAGGGAGAATCATTAAAATTACCAAACATGGAGAGTTATCCTCAAATACCTTAACTTCCTGCTCTTGAGCATAATACAATGTTTGTCAACCCTTTCAACTTTAATCTAAATCAATACAAGTCAAAGGGATTCCATATTAGAAATAATTCGCATGTTTTGTTCACTTAAGCATCTTATCAAACACTTGGTGAAAATAAAGGTTCAAAGTCCTTATTAATGGTGTTTCTACACCCAAGAACCCATTCACTTATTCCTAGATAAATTCTAAAGTCTCAAATGATTATAATAAACATTATTATTTATCACCCATAAGGTAAACAACACCCTTAACCAATAATCAACAATCAACACCCCAAACCTATAATTGTTCATACTTTTCTATAAAATCCATCAACTCATATGTCATGAACTAGATTCTATAACTATTAACCCAATGCTAGAATCAATTAGAGGGTGAAGACATTACCTTTTTGAAGTTCAATCCCCTTGAATTCGAGTTCTAGGGTTCCTTCTCTCAACAATGATGTTCCAATCGAATATCTAATGATATGAAGGGTTTAACCATGTTAATAAAATATTGGAAAATTGAAATTAACTTAAAATCACCATCAGAACTTACCTTGGGTGGTGGAGGGACCCCTTAAGGAGTAGGGTTTTGAGAGCTTTCCTTTCTAGAGCAAGTTTTTATGTTTTGGGGCTATGGGGGACGAAATAGGGCTAAAAATGACTTCCCAAGTCGGCCACTACATCCCAGTAGACCTGACCACAGTCCTGACCATAGTAAATAGCTGGAGCACTGCCTTACGACCACGGTCGCAGTCAAATGCCGCCAAACATGGTGGTTATGTACTGTTATTTTAAACGGACATAACTTTTTGCACATATCTCTGTTAGGGATTCACAATATATATTTGGAAAGATATTGCAAATACCTACAACTTTCATTCTTTGATATTTCCCAAATTCGTTACATATTTTCAGTAAACCCTGCTGGAACATGGACCTTCTGCAAACTTAATCGATTTTGTCAAATCTTATGCGCCTCACTTTCCATCTTGATTTTGAAACAACTATTTTCACCCATAATCATCACGATGGGACTTCCCATGTCCATAATATAATCTTACTACTCCTTTAACCCATTCATACCTAGTTTGAATGTACGGGGTATTATATATTCCTAGAAGTACTTGTAAAGCTGATATCTTTAGGCTTTTTGGACAATATCAGACATATATCTGTTATTTGTTCGCTAGTCTTTCTTGTAGAGTTTCGCTTACTTCTGATATTGATCGTGTTTTTAGTGGAAATGATTATTTGACTGTAACATGCCATTGGATAGATGATAATTTTTGTATGCAAAAACGTATTATTACTTTTATTACATGCTATGTATTACGATCTTTCAGAAAAAGTTTTGTGTATGTCATTTGATAATTCTTCTAACAACAATATTGCTATTACACTATTAAAATTATATCTACACCTGCTGTCACACCTCCTTTTGGCGCTACCGCACCCCGCGAAGGGCGTGGTAAAGGGAGTTTTTCCAATTAAAG
>MU741287.1:0-29383 GCA_026770625.1 Nicotiana glauca
GAATGGCAAAGGGAAATGATCTTTTCTCGTGACCTTGTTGAGTTTTCTATAATCCATGCACACTCTCCAACCCGTAACCATACAGGTAGGAATCAACTCATTGTTAGCATTGGTTACCACAGTTATCCCGCCCTTCTTCGGTACACATTGCACCGGAGAAGTCCATGAGCTATCAGAAATAGGATACACCATACCAGCATCAAGCCACTTGATAACTTCCTTCTTGACAACTTCTTGCATAGCTTCGTTGAGTCGCCTTTGGTGTTCAAGTGAGGGCCTCGCATCCTCCTCCAATATGATCTTATGCATGCAAAAGGCGGGGCTTATACCCTGAATATCCACCAATGTCCATCCGATCGCCCTCTTGCACTTTTGTAGAACCGCCAAAGTGGCGTCAACCTGCACGTTAGTCAAACACGGCGAAAGAATAACAGGCAAAGTGAAATTAGGTCCCAAGTATTCATACCTTAGGTGAGGAGGAAGTGGTTTCAACTCCAACACCGGCGGCTCCTCAATGGATGGCTTGGTTGGGGGAGTTTTGCGATTCTCAAGATCCAAGGATAACTTCCTAGGCTCATAAGAGTACGGGCACATACCATGCAAAGCGTTTACATATTCAGCTCTCCCGGCATCATCATCAACATCCATGTTCAAGAGCACGGCCTCAAGTGGGTCCTCAACATTCACCATTGCGCTTGCATCATCCACTATAACCGCCGTGAAAATGTCAACAAACGAGCACACCTCGGTGCTATTTGGTTGCCTCATAGATTTGCACACGTGGAACACCACCTTTTCATCACCAACACGGAAGGTCAATTATCCCGCTTCAACATCAACCAAGGCCTTCCCCGTAGCTAGGAAAGGCCTTCGAAGAATAATAGGTACCTCGAAATCTACTTCACAATCGAAGATCACGAAGTCGGCCGGCAAGATGAATTTATCAATATGAACAAGGACATCATCAATTATACCCAAAGGCCACTTCGTTGACCTATCTGCTATTTGGAGCCTCATTGAAGTCAGGCGAGGTTGCCCGATTCCTAAAGTTTTGAAAACCGAATATGGCATTAAGTTGATACTCGCCCCCAAGTCACAAAGGGCTTTTGCAAATTCGGCGCTTCCAATAGTGCATGGGATAGTAAATGCACCAGGGTCCTCAAGTTTAGGAGCCATGGAGTGTACAATTGCGCTCACTTGATGGGTCATCTTGATTGTCTCACACTCCATTGATTGCTTCTTTTTAACCAAATCCTTCATGAATTTTGCGTACCCCGGCATTTGCTCGAGTGCCTCCACCAAAGGCACATTGATAGTCAAACTCTTCATCATCTCAATGAATTTCTTAAATTGGTTATCACCATTTTGCTTGGCCAATCATTGAGGGTAAGGCGGAGGTGGCCTAGGCAAGGGTGACTTGGCTTTTGGCACCACCGGTTCGGGCATATCAATGACATTTTCCCTAGACGGGTTCATGGCCTCTTGAGTCTCCTCCTCACCCTCATCAATTTCAATTCTCACATCATCACTTACATTTGGTTCCCCAATATCCTCAACTACCAACGGTATCTCATCATTTTGCGACTCTTCTTCATAAACAAAAACTCGATTACCTCTTGAGGCTTGCACATCACCACCTCTTCCACTTCTCGTGGTCACCGCCATCACATGATTATTATGCCCACCCTTGGGGTTCACTACCGTATCACTTGGTAGAGCACCCTTTAGGCGAGTGTTGAGAGATTGCGAAATTTGCCCGAGTTGTACTTCTAAGTTACGGATAGAAGTGTTATGGGAGGCCAATTGAGCAATAGAGTCATGATTCTTCTTCATCATTTGCTAAAACATGTTCTCTATTTGATCCATGTCATTGCCCGACGAACTCGACCCTTGTGATTGAAACGGAGGCAGGTTGTTCGATTGTTGATACATCGGGGGCCTTTGAAAACCTTTCCCCCTATTACCTTGACCACCATTATTGTTCCACCCACCTTGACCACCATTGTTGTTGTTCCAATTGTTGTTTTCGTTCCAATTGCCTTGATTCCCCGAATTATTGTTCCCCCAATTGCCTCTTTGATTGTTATTATAATTCCAATTGCCACCTTGTTGATTGCCCCAATTACCTTGGGGTCTCCATTGTTAGTTCCCTTGATTACCTATATTCCCTTAGTAGTTGTTGACATATTGGACTTCCTCACTTTTGTCATCAAAACATTCATTCGAATATCCACCACCATCATCATAGTTGTCAAAATTTTTTTGAGGTTGTTGTTGCCCTCTTTGCCTTCTTTTCATCATATTCACTCCCTCCATGGCATTTACTTAGCGTAGATTTGGAACTTGTTGAAGTTGCTCCTTAGCCAATTGGTTCATTGTTGTTGTAAGTTCGGCAATGGCTTGGCCGTGATCATGCAACTCCTTATGCAAATGTATAACATTAGGATCACCTTGAGGAACATTAGCCTGGCTTTGCCATGCCGATGATGTATCAGCCATCTCATCTAACACATCACAAGCTTTGTTGTACGGAAGCTTCATAAAATTACCACCCGCCAGTTGGTTCACAATACATTGGTTGGTTGTGTTGATGCCCCTATAAAACATTTGTTGGATCATCACATCATTGATATCATTGTTAGGGCACTCTTTCACTATCGTTCTAAACCTCTCCCATATCTCGTGTAACAGTTCAGTCGGCTCTTGCTTGAAAGCTAGAATCTTGTCCCGTAGAGCCACCATGTGACTTGGAGAGAAAAACTTAGCGATGAATTTGTCCGCCAACTCATCCCATGTAGTGATGGAATGATTGGAGAGCCTCTCCAACCAATCTAACGCCTTTCCCCGAAGTGAGAAGGGGAAAAGTTGAAGTCTCAATGCATCCTCCGAAACATTTGTATGCTTGCTACCCCAACAAGTATCCACGAAGCCTTTCAAGTGTTTATAAGCATTCTGATCAGCGGCCCCCGTGAAATAACCTTGTTGTTCGAGCAAGGTGAGAATCACATTTGTAATTTGGAAGTTCCCCATCCGAATTCGGGGAGGAACTATTGCACTTGCGTACTCTTGATTAGGTAGAACTCTTGGTGGAAGTGGAGGAGGGTCTGGTATGTTGTAATTAGCATTAGCATTTGCATTGGCATTTCGACCCCTCCTAGGAGCATGAGGTAATACATCTTCTTGTTCTAGATCCTCAACCTCCTCCCCCACGACCACGTTGTCAAGAGGGTCATTTGTGTTTAAAGCAATGTGTACATGAGTGAATAGACACAAATAGAATTAGTAAAAAGAAGGAAAAAGAAGCAAAACACAAAACTAACCAACAAATAGTCAAACATCGAAAAGCTCCCCGGCAACGGCACCAAAAAGTGATCGCGGTGGACTCAACCGTATGAAGAGTGGGCGCTAAGACTTTTACCCAATAGTGGTATCGGGGTCAATTCCCACAGGGAGCTTGGAATGTAGTCGAGTATTTGTTTGGTCTAGAAATGCGTTTTAGCTCCTAATTGTACTTTTAACATTTTTTGGGGTTTTATGATTATCAACTACAATTTAACAACTACTAATTAAAACTAAGTTATGCTAAGAGATTAATTCTAGGTTGTATGCAAGATAGAAAAGGCACTAGGGCCGTGGCATTTACCTACGTGGTCAACTAACAGGTAGAGATTCCTAATACAAGAATGATGATTATGGGATTTATGTTATAACCATTGCACGATTGCACTCACTTTCACACCTCTCAGTAGAGAGAGTGGTTTTGCCCTATTGACTCTCTCGAGAGCAATCGGGTAGGCCAATATGCCCAAGCAACTTAGGGTTCAAGTTGGATAATTACTCTCTCGAGGTTTAAACCGTTAATTGGGACTACCATTCTCATGGATCCATCCCAATTCCTTGTTGGGTCAATTTTGGGGTCATAGACACTCTTTATCAAGAAGAGTCAAGACCCACTAAGCTAGACTTAGTGTTTGCAACCACCAAATCCTAATTGAATCATAAAATTAACCCAAATAGCAAACACCCAACATCATTCAAGCATTAAACAATCACACCCATTAATTACCCATACTAGGGTTGAACCACAACCCTAGCTAATGGGTTTAGCTAGACATAATAGAAACATAAATTGAAGAAATAGCAGATAAAATTGACATATTAATTAACTACAATATAAATCTACAAAAATCCACGATAAAGCAAGATGAAATTGCCCAAAATAGGCTAAAACTTGAGTCTCACGAGTGTAGCAGCTATCTGATATCTAATACATAACCTAAAAAAAGTGAAATGTTCTATTTATAGTACACATGATAGACTGGAGAAAAATACCCCTTCGGGGCTGGCACGGCCGCGTAGGGGTCTTGGTCTTCAATTCTCTCTTCTGAAGATGGGGGTGCGGACCGCGCAAAAAGGTAGCGCGGCCGCACTGGCTGAAGAGGGCGGACAGCGCATAAATAAGGCACGGCCGTGCTGGCTGAAGAGCGCAGACGCGCATAAATGAGGCGCAGCCACTTGGAGAACTTGGCAAAATGACCACTCTCTGAACTTCCAGCGTGGCCGCGTGGAAAAGTATTGTGGTCCGTGCTGGGTCTCTTTGTTCCCCACTTCACTTGACTTCCTCACTTGGCAGATTTCACTCCGTTTCGAGCCGATCTTTGACATTTGTCATCTTGTCGCTCAAACCTGAAATCAAGCGCAACTTGTAAGCATTTTGGGACTAATTTATGGCAATTCACGCACAAATCTTAGGCAAGAATGGGTATAAAACGTGTTAAAATCATAGTTAGCAGCAGGCTAGGCTTCGCAATTGCAAAGCTTTTGTCGCAAATGCGATCTGGAGTCGCAAATACGACTTCTGCGTCTAGAGCCCGCGGCTTTTTTATTCCGAGACTTAGCCCATTTCCGTCATTTCCCACTTGGCCTTAGGCGATTTTTGAGAGCATTTGAGGAGGAATTCTATCATAATCAAAGAGGCAAGTAATTTCTACGTATCTTAAGTTAAATACATAGATTATGGGTAGATTAACATGTAAAAATTAGGGAAAATCAATGGGATTTGATGAAAACCTAGAAAATTGATATTCTTGGAATTTGACCAAGATTTTGGGTATGAAATTGAGAGTAAATTATATATTTGAGTTCGTGAAGTTATGAGTAAACTTATTCTTCAAAAATTTTAGAAATCCGGGCACGTGGGCCCGAGGGCATTTTTGTCAACTTTTCTATCGGGGTTAGGAATTGTTGTAGATTGGGTTGTAATGAATAATTGAGTATATATTAATGGATTGGTATCGTTATTGGCTAGCTTTGGAGTTTTTTTCATCAATTAGAGTCATCGGAAGGGCGTGGAATGCCGGTTATGGATCTTCGGAGCGAGGTGAGTCTCCTTTCTAACCTTGTAAGAGGGAATTGTCCCCATAGGTGAATTAATTAGTTATGTGCTCCTATTTGTGGGGGCTACGTATGCACCAGGTGACGAGAGTCCGTGCGTAGCTACTATTATGCTATTGTTCGATTTGTCTAGGACCCAAAAGTATGCTATACTTGAATTAATTGTAAGCTTATTGACAGCTTGGATTGCTTAGATCACATTAAATTAGTAAATGAATTTCTAAAAGGATTAAACTTCAATTTCTTAAATTGTTAAAAGAGGACTGGCTTTTAATTGGACAAATGTTCCCTGATAGATCCTTAATTGGCTATTTGAGCATGCATTTTTATGTGAACCTGCATCGCATGATTGATTCGCGAGCAGGGTGACTGTTTGTTTAATGTAGACCACGTCGCATGGATAGTTCGCGAGCGGGGTAATAGATTTATCTATGGTTCGAGCCGTTCGACCCTCGGCAGTGCACAGTTTACTTTTATGTTGGATCGGGTCGTACGTCCCACGATGATTATTTGCGCATGCTGGTATTGTTGCCTTGAACTTATTAAAGTTGTTATCGCCTCTTCATGTCTTGAAAATATTTGGATAATTAATGCGAAGAAAATTTTGGAAATTTCATATAAATGAATTAATTGGTTACTCGTTTCCTTCTATTGGATTAAAATCATGTTTATAGAAATCCACGAATTAATGTATTATAATCATCATTATTGGACCACTAGTAAGTGTCGAAGTCAACCATCTCGTCTATACTTCTTCGAGATTAGACGGGATACTACACGTTGTTTTCGTACTCATACTACACTTATGTGCATTTTTGTTGCACAGGCATATGTATCCCTAGTAGCCTACTGGGCGTAGTAGCACGGATGACATAGAGGCTTAGGTGAGCAGCATTTCTCAAGGCGACCCGCGGCCAGCAATGTCTCTTTCACTTTCTGTATTTAATTCTGTCCAATATTGTATTCCGGACGATTGTTCTGCATTTACCCTTGGTTAATTACCCTTAATTAAGGGAAAATTATACTAACTAATGTATAATTGATTTTGTGGCTTCCTTAATTGCGGAAGGGTTGATCCCCTTTTACCTAATTTTCCTTGTTTTTAACTGCTATATATGCTCTCCTTTAATCCTCACTTCGGGACACGAACAATAGTTCATATACACTCTCACACTCTCAAAAGCTATATTCTCTTCTGTTACTTGTAATTCTTACTAATCCAGTCGGCTGTAAGCCAAGGCTGGCTACTTGCACCATCTCTGTTCTATACTCTGTATTATCTCCTTAACTAGTATGTCCTGATTCAATTCACATTCCAAAACTATGTGTTTCTTGGTTGCTACAGTTTATTGGTTGTAATTTCTAGTTCTATTTGCTACTCTATTCAATATGCAGCCAACATGCCTAGATTACTGTATCACACAGCGTGTTCAAATCTATTATGTTAAAAGCTATAACTAGTATATTGTTTAGCATGCCAATACTGCTTTAGATAACTTGTTCACTAGTATGTCTAAGCTATATTGTGTGTTTACTATCTCACCTAGCATGTCTAAATTTTGCTTGTTTTGTATATGATTACTATTTCTAAAACCTTAAATGCTTCACGGAGTGTTTATCTAGTTTGTACATCTAAGTTTAATCTGCTCTACTTCACCAATGAGATCTTGTTTGTTTCTAAGACATGTGTGTTCTCAACTTAGCTTTGCAACTATAATCTGTGTATTTGTTTGCCATCACTAAGGTGCATTCTAGGTGTCCCCCTACCCATTTCCCTTTTGTGAAGTCTGTTCTGAAACTGTGTGTTCTGTGACTTGCTCTCTGATCCCAACATGTTCTTTATGTTTTCTCAAACTCTTTCCCACTCAAACCAGTACAGGTTTTCTGAAAACTCTTTTTGTGCCTAAGACCTTCTTTATACTTTTTACCTAACACTTTCAAATCACTATACACTCTCACTTTACTCTTAGATTGCTAAGTACTGCCGCTCTGATATGCGTACTGCTTTAAGATCCTTGAGATCTCTCTGAACTCTGGCATATCAGAGTTGGCACTTCCACATTGCACATAATCAATCTTTATTTGAGGAAAGTCTGGGTGAGAGCACTGCCCAGGATCCTTGAGGTCCTTAGGGAACTCTGACACACCTAGACATGAATTAGGCTATAGAACTTTGGGTATTTGAGATCAGTAAAAGCTTGGTACACTATGACTGTTTTCGGCCTGTTGAAGGCTCCCTATAGATTAATTTCTATTTATTTATGTAATTCATATTTCATTCTAGGTCTATAATAATTATTGTAAACAAACATTGGGGTGATTAGTGAAAAAGGGTGGGTAGTTGTGTATTGTGGGTAAATTGGGTAGATAACATGCCTATAGGGTCTATTTTGATTCAAATATGATCTGTTAGATGACAAGCCTATAGGATCTGCTTTGGTTTAAGATAAATTCTGCATGCTTTACTTTCACACAATTAGAAACCATGCCTATATGATCTAAATCAATTTTATAATCAGATATCATGCTTATAGAGTGTAAAGTAATTAAAGTTCAGTTTTCATTACAGCATGTATTCAAATTTGTCTCCTTAGAAATCATGCCTATAAGTTCAAAAGTCAGCTTTTAATAATTAGATATCATGCCTATATGAGTTAAAATCAACTCTAATAGAATTCATACTTATAGAACTTAAAACCAGTTTAGTTAGAAAAATAGTTTAATTCATGTTTATATATTACGAATTGGTTTAGTTAATTATTTTATCCGCTTCTCTAATAAGTTTTCAAACACTGCCTTAAATTAATACCGCTAGAAAGCATGCCTATAGGGTCTCAAGTTGTCCGTTCAAATTTGTTCATCGTTTTACTGCATTCCTAATCAATATATATATATCATGCTCTTAAGACGTCATTGTTATGCACTTAGGCAAGCCTATAGGGAGATTAAAAATCCTGCAACTATAAACAGCGCTTTGTTATTCAAGACTGCTCACATTCAACAGGTCTAAAATCAGTAGGCAAGCTGAATAGGTCTTTGACACTTCGTCTTAATTCAATGATGTTTACTTCCTGCTCACCTAGATATCATGTTCTAAGTTTTATTAAATGCGTGAAACAATTGTTTGAGACATGCATTTATTTGTTCTGCTTGTAGAGGTAAAATGTGAGTCTTTATTTGTTCCTCCTTTAAGTGCAGTCCTAATTGTTTTTTGATTGACGCCTAAACTTTTCTCCTTTAAACACCTTAGGATGGTCTAGAACTACCTAAAATTAGAGGTCCTAAATACATCCAGGTCCACGAGGAAGGGACGGGTAGTGCACGCATAGGATATCTATCAATGTTGCTAGAATGCTTTAGGCTAGGAACAAGGGGAGGGAATTAGGTAGTAAGGATATGATGACTATGCGCTAATGTCACGTGTAGCCCCTCATTGAGGAGTGATTACCGGGCATTATGTGGGGTGATCTTGTAAGCTAACCAACCTAGACCCCTCTTTTCCAATTCTCGTTGTTTAAATTTTACTTTCCTCTATATATGTGCAGCTTGTTCAAGTCTTTTCCCTTTTGTTTCATTACTTGAGTCATACAATGTCAAAATATGCCTTTATTTGCAAGTATGTGTTAAAACTATTTGTTTGTTACAAGGACTAATTCACATAAGTATAAGTTCAGCCGGGACCCACCTTTGTAGACCTAGAGGGGTGCCTAACACCTTCCCCTCAAGGTTATTTCGAGCCCTTGCTCTAACTCTCTGCTAATACAAACTTGTCTAAGAGTTAATCTCTCTAGGTGTCCTAACTTACCATAATTTGTTAGGTGGCAATTCTTCAAATACCCAAATCCCAAAAGAAAATGAGTTATTACACCCATGAACATTGAAACCCGGACTTCTCTCCGCGGAGGGAAAAAGGGGGCGTGACAATCATGAAGATCTTTGTGCAAGTGAATGATTTTGGTGTCACTCTGTGGCACAATGGCTCTACTTTTCCAAGCGGAGGATGTGTCAGCCATGTCATCTAATATAACATTAGCCTCATCATACGATGTGTTCATGAAATTGCCCCTGGAGAGTTGGTTCACTATGAACTGGTTTGTTGTGTTAATTCCCTGGTAGAATGTCTGTTGTATCATTGCCTCAGTCATATCATTATTGGGACATTCCTATACCATGGTCTGGTATCTCTCCGGTATCTCATGTAGTGGTTCGTTGGGATCATGTTTAAAAGCTTAGATTTCATCCCTCAAAGTTGCCATGTGCCTCAGTGAGAAAAACTTCATGATGAATTTATCCGCCAACTCATCCCAAGTAGTGATGGAATGGTTGGGAAACCTTTCAAGCCAGTCTAAAGCCTTCCCTCTAAGTGAAAAAGAGAATAGTCTCAACCGAAGTGCATCCTCTGACACATTTATTTGCTTGCTCCCCCAACAAGTATCTACGAAACCCTTAAGGTGCTTGTAAGCATTTTGATGGGGAGCACCTGTGAAATACCTTCACTACTCCAACAAGGTCCGCATCACATTTGTAATTTGAAAATTGCCCGCCCAGATCCGGGATGGAACAATTGCACTAGCATATCCTTAGTTGGGAAGCACCCGAGGAGCCACTCTTGGAGGTGGCCTGGGAGGGTTTAGAACATTATCATTGGCCTACCAGCCTCTCCTTTGTCCTTGAGGTACTATAGGAACCTCATTATCAATATTTTCATCTACCTCCTCCCCCGGTGGAAGATCTCCAAGAGGTGCGTTCTTTGCTGCCATTTTGTACCTGAATTTGCGACACTCACAAATTAGTAACATAGAAGGAAAGAAAAATAATACACAAAATTATTAATATAGATAGCCAAAACTTAGCTCCCCAGAAATGACGCCAAAAAATGATCGGGTCTAACCCTACACCACTACAAAGTGGCAAGAGCGGTCGATGCAGCTTTTACCCGAGAAGGTCGGGATCGAATCCACTGGGAGCTAGATTGTTTGGGAGTTGGATTCCTATCTAAACTAGCAGTGCGTAGTGCTCTTATTTACACTTCCAATCATAATTGTTCATTTGTTACTTCTAATATTATACTTATGAGATGCTAAACTAAACTAAGAATAACAGCTTGTAGGTTTTTTTAAATGGATAACGAGGCACTAGAGAAGTGACTTTCTCCTAGATGAATATTTGATGGGTTCTAAAGCTTAAGGCAAAATTATTATGTTGGAGATTTCGATATAGACAATGCATGGAACTACTCACTCTATACCTCATGGCAGCTTGAGTGACTTTGCCCTAATTGACTTTTTCAAGACCAATTGGGGGTAAAAATTGTGTAAGAAATATAGGCTCAAGTCGGATATTACTATCTCTAGGTTTAACCCTTTAATTGGTGCTATCAATCTCTTGAATACGCCCCAATTCCTTGTTGGACTAATTTTCCTAGATTGAAGCTCTATTTCTCAAGAAGAGCCCAAGTCAAAAAGGCACAAATTAGTGTTTGCAACCACTAATTCAACATAGAAAACATAAATCAGTCCAAATATCAACCACCCATAGACATCTAAGCCTAAAAACACAAGACTCATCAAATACCCATACTATGGTTGGGCCACAACCCTAGCTAATGGGTCTAACTACTCATAATAATGGAGAAAACCAGATAATTAGATGAAGAATAACCCATATAATAAGTTTACAATCTAAGAATTAAAGATTCAATGATGAACTAGCCACAAAATTACTCAAAATAGGTCCAAAACGGCATTCGCGTGCTCAGTTAAGATAAAGATAACCTAAAATTATGAAAAAGAAGTATTTATACAAGGCTGAATTTTTTGGACAAAAATACCTCTGACAGAGGCACCGCGTACCGTGAAAAATACATCGCGGCCGCAGTGAGGCTTTTTGGCTAAATTTCTGAGTCTCTGAATCTGGCTACCGTGGAACGCATAAAATGAACCGCGGCCATGGTGGCTCCACTGCGGTTCGCATAAAATGGACTGCGGCCGCAATGGCTTCTAATCTTCCAAACTCCCAGCTCTCTGAATCACCTCTCCGCGGACCGTACAAAATGGATCACGGCTGTGATGAGGCTACTGCAGCCGCGAAGAATCTATCGCGGACTGTAGTGCTTGAGATTCCAAAATTTGCATCTCTCTGATCTTTTCCACCGTGGACCACACTAAATGGATTGCGGCTGTGTTGGGTCTATTGCAGCTGTAGTGGATCTTATGCTGCAGCAGTGCCTTGACTTGTTCTTGGTACTTCTACAGGTTTCACTCCTTTTTGAGCTGGTTTACACTTCTTGTCACTTTTTTGGCCGAACCTTGCAAACAAGTACAACATGTAAGCCTTTGGGACTATTTGTATACATTTTTAACCAAAACTTAACTGAAAAAGAGTGTAAAATGAACTAGAATCCCTAGTTATCAATGAGATCTCTTTTCGGCCTACCTACCACCTCATAGATAAGTCTTTCAACGGAGAGGAGTCGCCATCGAGAAAAAGCAAAAGGGTGGAACTTGTAAGGCCGCCGCCATCTGTGTTGATAAGAAGAAAGTCACTGCTTCGAGAACAACGTCCTCGCCTAGGTTAGGCACAGGGCGGATGCTATTTTGCCGGGGAGGTCCCTTAGGATCGAAGAGGCATGCCAAGGTGGGGGACTTGTGCGGGCTGCTGAAGATGGCATGTCATCTGCTGTCAGAGGAGATGGAGAGGTTCTTATGGAGGATGAAGGTTCAGCCTCGAACATCGATCCTGAAGCTGTACGGGCCTTTTTGGAGACAAATACCCACGTGGAAGTGAGGACAGATGGTCCTAACTAGGGGTGTACATAGGTCGGGTTGGTTCAGATTTTACAATTACCAGATCAAACCAATTGTGTTGGATTATTAAATCTAAAGACCAAACCAAACCAATAAAACTCGGGTTTTTCGCTCTCGGTTTTTCTCGGGTTTTCTCGGGTTTTCGGGTTTTTTCGGGTTTTTTTCCCGTAAAATTTTCGTAGAACAAAACATATAAATTATGCTCAAAATATTTCTTTAGTCCTAGTAAGATACAACTATATAAAGTATTTTCCAAGAATAATACAAAATATGATATGTCATGGCATTATCCTAAAATATTCATTAATAAAGACAACAAAATTATATAATATAAATATTGCTAATTAAAAAGCCATAAAAAAAAAAAGAAACATAATCTAAGATTGCTAAATCATGCTAAAATAAAGGAGTATTAAATGCATGACTAAATGCTAAAGAAAAAATAAAATAGGTTATGCATTTTTATCTAAATTATTACAAAACAAAACATAGATATTCAATACATTCTCGTTCGTAATATTGAATTAAATGTCTTTTGTTAGCATTAATATTGATTTAATTTTGGTTTGGGCTTTTGTTAGCACTATTTAATTTACTAATGTTAATGGCTATAAAACTTATTGGAACATTCAAAAGTTCTAAGTCCAACCTTGAAATAATACCTCAAAAAATAAAATTATGAAATCTTGAAATATTTATAAATTACATCACAATAAGTATATTTATATATTAAATATATCTATAATTTCTATATATGTAATGTCGGGTTGGTTTGGTTTCGGTTTGACTTTCTTTAGTTAAAACCAAACCAAACCAATTATGGTCGGATTTTTTTTTTCCAACACCAAACCAAATCAAACCAACCCATAGTCGGATTTTTTTTATCGGTTTGACTCGGATTATCGGGTTGGTGCGGTTTGTCGGTTTCCTTTGTACACCCCTAGTCCTAACTGACATGTAATTATTCCTGTGGGTTATGATCTTTTGGCAAACTCTGAGCATGCAATATCGATATTTTCCCCGTTGTGCTTCGCTTTCGAGAACACGACGCTTTAGGCGATGAGTGTAGTGGAGCTGTCGTGGAGTATTTTCGGCATGGCTTTGCGAGTAAGTGTTTTATCTCTCTTTTTCTTTTGTTGGTGTTTGTTTCGTATGTGCAATCTACATAAGCTGACTTTCTTTCCTCTGATTGTCAGACTCTCATTATGAAGATCGGGCGCGATCGGAGGGATGAGCACATGACAACCATTTTTGGGAAGGTGGTCTCTCAGTACAAACATTACCGCACCAAGCATCGTGCATTGGCCAATGTCTTCACTCAAGATAGCAATTTTCAGTTGTTTCATGATAAGCTTAAGTAGAAAGATATAGAGTTGGTGCAGAAGGTTGAGGAGATGAAAGATCGGGATGACGAGATGATGAAGGCTATTGGTCGATGCAGTGAACTTGAGACGGCCATTAAGGCCAAGGATGGTGAGCTCGAAGTAAGCAAGGGGGTAATGGCCGAGAACGCCGACCTTCAGGCATGGGTGGCCGCCATGACTAACAAACTTGGGTGAAGAGATGCGGAGGTTGTCAACTTGAGGGGTGAATTGAGTGTTAAAGTTGGTGACTTGGATCGTGCTAAAAAGGGCAGGGTGATTGTCATATTAAAGTAGAGGCTATAGAAGACGCCCTCTGTGTTTGTAGCTCTAAGCGTGAAAATGAGGGGGAGATGTCAGCACTCAAGGTGGCAAGATTAGAAGAACAGATCCAAGATTTGGAGGTGGAGTTGTCCGTGTTGAACGAACAAGTTGTTGCTTTGAAGGTAGAGGAAATGTGACGGTAGTCGCAACCCTCTATGTCTCATACCTCGACTGATCCCGTCATACCACGGGAGTTGTATGAGATGTGAGTCCATGCCGAGGCTCAACTTGATGTGTACAAGTCCCTGCAAGATGATGGGTAGGTTTTCGAGGTAGAACTTGAGGATGTACGTGTTAAAGCACGTGCATCTTGTGAGTCTTGCAGTTATAATCTCGGTACGCCTGGCGGGGACGATATTGATGATGATGATAAAGACAGGCTCTCCTCCAATTCTTGGTATGACGAGGAGTATGTCGTGGGAGATGACGCTGCATAGGGCTATTGTATTTTATTTTGCTTTGCAGTTTTTGTGAGGGCGTCTTCGAGCCCTTCGTAAAAAACTTTTGTAATACAACAGTTGTAATGGAATGATTACATTTTTGATGTGTACCTCATAATTATTATTTTTGTTTGCTGTGAGGTGGTCTCTGGCATTTTGGCCCCTTGTGTAATGCTTTGTTGTAGACGATCGTAGATATTAGTAACTCGAGTAAGGTTGTATAAGGTAATTTGGGTGATGTCAAATGTCAAGTAACCCGAGCGACGTCGAATGTCGAGTAACTCGAGTGAGGTCGAATGTTAAGTGATTCGAGCGAGGTCGAATGCCGAGTAATTCGAGCGACATTGAATTTCGAGTAATTTGAATGACGTCGAATGTTATGTAATTCAAGCGAGGTTGAATGTTGAGTAATGCAAGCGATGTTGAATGTCGAGTAATTCTAACAACGCCGAATGTTAAGTAATTCAAACGACGTCCAATGTTAAGTAATTCGAGCGACGCCGAATGTTGAGTGATTTGAGCAAGGTCAATGTTAAGTAGTTCTAGCGAGGTTGATACCTGAGTAATTCGAGCGAGGTCGAATGTTAAGTAATTCGAGCGAGGTCGAAAGTTGAATAATTTGAGCGATGTCAAATGTCGAATGTCGAGTAATTCGAACAACGTCGAATGATAAGTAATTCTAATGACGTCAAATGTTAAGTAATTCGAGAAACATCAAATGTTAATTAATTCGAGCGAGGTCGAATGTTGAGTAATTTGACCGACGCCGAATGTCGAGTAATTCGAGAGAGGTCGAATGTTAAGTGATTCGAGCAAGGTCGAATGTTAAGTGATGGAGAATAAAATATTGCTTTATTTCACTCATTGGAGATATCTTGGTGGAGAGTATAAAATGTTGCTTTATTTCATTCACTAGAGAATATCTTAGTGGAGAGTACAAAGTGTTTCTTTATTTCATTCACTGGAGAGTACTATACATGTCCGTTTCATACATATATTGGAGAATTTTCCATGTGCCTAGTCCTTTCATCGTTTGTCCTAGAGAGACAATTGGCAGGCGGGGCGATGAATTATACTTTAAACTTCTAGACGTCACCTTCGTCGCCTCGTTAAAAACCTACCCGAGAAAATCTAATTGGGACAAAATCTAGGCGAGGGAAAAAGAGTACGATTTTGGGGAGAGACCTTTTTCAAAAGTTGAAGTATTTTAGGTGGGTGACGTTACAATTATTTTGTAGTAGTTTTCCTTCCATTGTTTCTAGTTAGAATGCTCATTTGCTTGCTTCTACAGTGATTTTGTATGGCATGTACCAATTAGTTCCTAATATTCCTTCATTCGAATCTTTGATCGCCAGTGTTTTGGCTTTGAGAACATAGTCTCTGACTTTGAGAGGCCGTACTTTGACCTTTTTGTTGTAGTAGCTTTCTACCTGTTGTTTTTGGGCTACCATTCTTACGTAAGTCATGTCTCTTCGTTCTTTTACCTCGTTGTGGTCTTGTTTTCTGTTCTTATCATTATTCCGTCCACTTTCATTGGAGTACCTTAGGATGGGCTCTCTGACCTTAACGGGTATCATAACATCAGTCCCGTAGACTAGTGAATATGGCGTTTTGCCTATGCTTGTTTTTAGCGTGGTGCGGTAGGCCCATAGTACCTTTAGTAGCAACTCCGTCCATAACCCTTTAGCGTCTTCGAGTTTTTTCTTTAAAATGTTTAGTATTGTCTTGTTGGAGGATTCGGCCTGACCGTTTCCTGCGGGATGGTATGGCATGGAGAGTATCCTCTTGATGTGCCATTTTTCAAAGAACTCGATGGTCTTTTTCCCGGTGAATTGGGGCCCATTGTCATAGTTGATTTCTTTAGGGATGCCGAAATGGCATATGATATTCTTCCATAAGAATGTAATTACTTCATGTTCGCGTATTTGCGTGAACGCATTTGCTTCTACCCATTTGGAAAAGTAGTCAGTTAAAACTAAAAGGAAACGTATCTTACCTTGCCTTGCTGGGAGGGGTCCATGGTGAAGTAACAGAGTGGAGGTGTTCGCCCGCTTGATGTATCATAGGTTCATATTTTTGGCATTGTTCGCATCTTTTAACATAATCTGCGGCTTTCTTTTCCTGGTGCGCCAATAGTATCCTGCCCGAATAAGGCATCTAATGAGGGCTCTGCTGCCCTTATGGGCACCGCAATGGCCTTCGTGTACTTCTTCGAGCACGTGCCTTGTCTGATTCGGCCCTAGGCATTTCACCAAGGGGCCTCCGGATGTTCTCTTATATAGGTCGTGATTTAATATGTTGTACCTGGCCGCTTGCATTCGAAGCTTTTTGACATTTTTTTGTTTTGCGGGAGTGCTCCCTCCTACAAATATGTCATGATGCGGTTGTGCGAGTCCCAAGTCAAATTTACAAAATGTACCTCAAGTTGGTCTATTGACAAGTGGAAAGGGTTACCACATTCTCCTTGATGATATATTCGGTTGATGCTGCCAGTTTAGCGAGGCCATATGCTTCGATGTTTTGTGCCCAAGGTATCTGGTCGAGTCGACATTCATCGAATTCTAGTGGTAGTTTATGAATTTGTACTTCATATTTCTGTAGCCTCTGCTCCTTGATTTGAAAATTCCATGTAACTTGGTTGACGACAAGTTGTGAGTCGCATCTAAGGACGACTCGTCATGCTCTGTCTTTGAGGTATAACTTTAATCCTACAATTACGGCCTTATACCTTGCCTCATTGTTAGTCATTTCGGGGCACCGTATGGATTGGCGAATAACTTTGCCTGTTGGGACTTCAAGTACGCAGTCTAGATCCTGACGCATTGATGCACCATCAGTGTAAAGGACTCAGAGGTTGGGTTACCCAAGAGAGGTACAAAGTGTTTTTTGCTCGACCTCGAAAAATATTTTGGCACTAAAGTCGGCGATGAAGTCAACGAGTACCTACAATTTTATCGATGTTTGTAGCTGATATATTACATCGTGCTCCCTCAATTCTATCGCCCACTTGGCCAATCTTCCCGACAATTAGGGTTTATATAGGATGCTCCGAATGGAGAAACTCATCACTACCGATATGGGATGGCCTTGAAAATATGGTCTAAGCTTTCGCGAAGCTATGAGTAGTTCCAGAGACAGCTTCTCGAGGAGGGGATACTTCATTTTGGCATTGATCAGGGTTTTACTGATATAATAAATCGGAGATTGTGTACCTTTGTTTTTATGGACCAATACTGCACTTACCGCGACTTCTGAAATGGTCAGGTAAACTATGAGGCATTGGCCAACTTTTGCTTTAGTGAGTAGTGGGGACGAGGATAAGTATGTCTTTAGCTCTCTCGAGGCCTCGATGCATTTTGAATTCCACTGGAGCCCGTTGTCTTTTTGTAGCACATTGAAAAACTTGTGGCATCTATCGGATGACAGTGAGATGAATCTCGACGGGGCGGCTATTCCGACCAGTCAACTTTTGCACCTATTTTTTGCTGGTTAATACTTCAGGTATTCCTTCTATGGCCTTGATCTTGTCTGGGTTGACTTCTATGCCTCTTTGTGATACCAAAAAATCGAGAAATTTGCCTGAGGTCACACGGAAGGCGCATTTTTTAATATTCAGTTTCATACCGTACCGTCTTAGTATGTTGAAGACCTCTGTAAGGTGGTCGATGTGGTCTTCTTTCCTTTTTGATTTGACCAACATGTTGTCAATGTAAACCGAACGGCATGAATCTATAGTTTTAGGTTCCCTGATGGGTGATGAAAGTAGTTTTCTCTTGGTCCTCCTCCTCCATGAGGATTTGGTTGTAACTCGAGTAGGCGTCCAAGAAGCTTAGAAACTCGTGTCCTGCTGTTATGTCGATGAGCTGTCGATATGCAGCAATAGAAAGGAGTCTTTTGGGCATACCTTGATTAGGTCAATGAAGTCTACGCACTTCTGCCATTTCCTATTTTTTATTTTTACCATGACCACGTTGGCGACCCATTGAGGGTATTTTAATTCTTGGATGGAACCGCTGGCAATGAGCTTATCCACTTCGTCTCTTAGGGCCTCCTTGATTGCAACATTGAATTTCCTTCTTATTTGTCGTACCGGCGGATAGAGTAGGTCGACATTTAACTTATGCGTGGCCACGTCTCTCAGGATACCTGGCATATCTGCATGGAAGAAAGCAAACAGATTGGTGTTGTCAATTAAAAACTTATAAAATTTACCTGGTTCTGAGAGCTTATATCTGATGTAAGCTGTTTTGTTGTTGTCTCTATTGTTTAGTTGGATGGGATCAAGATCTTCTACCATTGATTCAGTCGCTTCCATGATGTTGGGGTCCTTGATGACGTCTGTTTGTACGTCAAGTCTGGCCCCCGACTCTGGTAATTTTTATGCCTCTGTGTCTATTCCCTTTATCTGTTGGGTGTATGTGCAATCTTGGGCGATACGATAGCATTCTTGGGCGGTGTGTTGCTCGCCTCGGATACTGAATATTCCCCATGGAGTATGGAACTTGACTACTTGATAGAGGCTTGATAAGATGGCCCTCATGGCGTGTATCGATGGCCGCCCTATGATGGCATTGTAAGTTGTATCTTGGTTTATGACATGGAATGTTGTTTCGAGGGTGATGCCCCCGGCCAGTACGGTTGGCGTTATCTTTCGAGAGGTTCGCTTAACTGCGTTGTTAAATCCTATTGGTGTTATGCAATGCGGTACTATCTTGTCCTCGAGTCTCATTTGTCCGAGGACTTGAGGATAGATAATACACGCACCGCTTCCGTCATCTACCATTATTCTTCTTACATCAGTGTCTGAAATATGTGAAGTAACAACAAAATCATCGAAATGAGGGAAATTCAAACCGTCAGTATCCGACTTATCGAAGATGATACTGTCTTCTAGGTCATCGTACCGGTCGTGGGTGATCGATAGTTTTAGTTTATGCGTAGTGGTGAATTTCACATCGTTGATTGTTGCTTCATTGCCTCTACCGATGATCATTTGGATGGTGCGAGCAGGAGAGGGTAGCTTTGGAGGTCCCTAATGTGTTTGCGTCCGCAGGCAAAACTGGCTCATCGATGATCGCTCATCAGATCTCTCGGGTGCCCTTGGTTTAACATTCTCACTACCTCTTGCCGCAGACCTATGCAATCTTCAGTTTTGTGACCCCACTCCTGGTGAAATTCACAGAGGACGTTCGACTTCCAAGTATTTGGGTCAGACTTCATCTTTTGTGTCCATTTCACCTTCGTGCCAAGTTTCTCTAGTGCATAAACTATTTTTGAAGGGGAAACACAAAAATTGTAAGCAGATAAGAGCGGATACATATATTTTTCGTATCTGTGAGTCCTTGCGTGCGGCCTGTGCGCCCCTTCTTTGTGTCGGGGAGATGGTGGGATGGCTATTCTGATGTAGGGGTGGTGTCTTTCTTAGCTGAGATAGGGACGTGACGGATCCCTTCGACTATCATTACGATGATCTCTCCTCATTTCTGTTGGAACTGACGTCAGCTCTTGGGTCGAACCGTTGAGGTCTTCCTCGTCGTTTCTCACCTTAGTGCAATAGGCATTGTGGATTTCTTCCCAAGTGATGGGAGAGTATTTGCCCCCACCACTGATGGTACTTGCTCCTTCAAAAGATTATTGTCCTCTACCGCTGTGGCGCAGTAGACGATATAATCTTCTAGGTCTATAGTTGCGATCACATATCTTCAGGTGCGGTGGCATCTTGAAGGTTTTCGGAATGGCATGGGGAGTTGCTTCCTCATTGTACGGTTGTTCAACGAATTGACCAATGTCTCGTTTTGATAGCAACTTTGGGGTGCCTTATATCTTATCGACCCTTGCTTGATGCTCCTTTATTTGGTCATGGAGTCCCTTGTTTTCGTTTTACATATCTTTCATTTTCTTTAGAATGACTGCGAGTGCGTCATTACCTATATAAGCAGTGGTATAAGTGTTACCTGTTTAGGGGACGGGCTGTTCGCTAGTGGTTGTTGTGATATCTACTTGCGCGGTGTTTCTGTTCTCCCTTTGGACGAGTTTGTCGAGTATGTTGTTTAGAGTGCTTGTCAGCCACTCTTCAAGTAGTTTTATTTACTGCCGGTGGTGCTTTCTCAGTTGTTGACATGGAAGCTCCCCTTTCGCGTGAAGCTGTTATGCTTTCGCGAGGGGGAGGTGAAGCACTTTTCATGGGAGTAGCGTTTGGTGTCACGTTCTTGTTGTCTTCCCTACCATCTTCGTTCTTGGTGTTCAAGATGTTGGTAGTGACGCATGCTATCACTTTCAATCTCGCATCTCTTTTTCCTGCCATTGTTAGTTTGTGCAAACGAGAAAAATATGTCTTTTTTTGTGATCTAGAAAGAACTATAGTTTCAAATAAAAACTTCCCACAGACGGCACCAAATTATTTGAGCAAATAAATACCATACTAATTAATAATAAGTTAAAAGGGTAAATCTCAGTTGAACTTAATAAATCCTAGACCAAATAAAATAAAACTCTCATATATTGAGTCGAGTATAGGAATATTAAATAATGAATTCAATATGCTATGATTGACAAAATATGTAATATCACAAATGTATAATAAATGCAAGAAATGATAAATGTTATAGTGTACAGGAATTATCACTCAATGATTGTGAGATTAGGTGTTTCTTTTCTCTGACGACGTGGAAAGGTAAGCAGTCAATATGGGTAATGGATCTTTGAGATTTATGAATAAAGATTGAACAACATGTGCTTGAATAAAATAAATAAGACAACTCTTTCGTATATTCTTCTCTCAACTTTATAATGTGTCTCAGTTCTCAAAAAGGCAGATCCCTTCTTTATTCCCTATCTCTTCCTATTTATAAGGGACATTCCCCAAAAAATCCTAAAAAGTACAAAATAAAGAATATCCAAAGGAATATTCTTCCTGTCTATTTCGGGGTTTAAGTTATAGTTATTATCCTATCACGGCTGCCCGCTTCTAGTCGTCGTCCTTCATTTCGACGGTCGTCAGTCGTTGTGTCATGGTCGACCCCGTCCTATTGCTTCTCTGTTATCGTAGTTTCCAAATTTGGACCTAAACAGAAACTAGAAAATTCAATAAAGGTATTTAAATATAGAACAGCCTTTACTAGTGGGCTATGCAAGAGTGTTTAAAGTCTAATTTTTAATCAATAAAAAGTAATATTTTACCTTATACGTAGTATAATTTTTCGGCGAAAGGTGTTCAGTTGACCATCCTTGGGCCAACATAGCTTCGCCCTGGCCCAGGCACCCATTAACCCCAACGTGAAATCTTGGGAGTTATATAGAATATCTCTCTATATAGAATAGGAGAGGCAAACTCATGTTATTGTGACAAGTGTCAAGATGAAATATCAATAAGCGTCCTGTTTTTAGGACAAAACTCCACTACTTTTGGAGATTTAAAAAAATTTAAAATAGAAAAATCTACAAAATTTTAAATACCTAACTACTTCAGTTATGAGTCCCACGTTGCACAAACTTCTTAAAACTGAAAATGAACTCCCATGTTTCTCATTACTTTTATTTAATTTAATTTATTATAAAACTAAAAAAAAAATTTTACCATAGAATTTCACATAGAAATAGTAATAAAGAAAAAAAGAACTCCACAATTGATTGTGGTAAAAAAAAGTAGGCAACAAAATCCTATACTCACTAAAACTCTCATACACGTTTACTTAAAAGAGGCACAAAGTAACTACTCTCGTTTCACTCTGCAACTTCTATCAATTCAGTTTTCTCATCCAAAGTCCGACCAATTGCCAATCTCAAAATTCAATTTTGTGCATCAGAATCAGCAAGCAAACAAAGGTATTGCCGAGTAGCCTCGCCAGATTTTACTTTTTTTTTTCCAAAATCTCTACAACTTCTTATATCAAATTCAGTTTCTACGGAATAGAACAGCAGAAGCTCGCAACAAAAAATAGAATATGCATACAGAACCAAAAACGGCCTAAATATTCCTGTCATAATAATGGTACGAACTTTTATCACTATTTACATTCTTTTAATACAATATCATATACTATTGTTCTTAAATATAGGAACAGGTAAAATTGATCATCACATACGACAAGAGACAAATATGTATGTTATGCTATATTTCCTTTGTTACAATACTATTGTGCTATATTCAACATGTTTGCGTAAATTAAATCTGCCTTCCTGTTTAATCTGCCATGAACTATTGATCATGTCTGTCAAATTTTTTAACTATTCAAAAGTTTAGCATGTAATTTGTGTATTTTGTAATGATGAAGAAAAATATATATATTATTATGAAGTTACTTTGTTCCAATACAATTGTCCTGTTTTCTTTTATTTTGGCTTAGATTAGATTATCCTTCTTTTTTACCTAATTTTACTAGAACAGACTAAATCTACCCCAAAGCTTTGATCGCGTCCGTAATTTTCTTCATCTTCTTTCTTTTGTGAAATAAATAGTAAACTAGACTTATTTTAATTTGTATAGTTCTGATTTGTTCATTCAATCCATGTATTGCACGGCGACATATGACGTAAAAGATCTATATTATATTTGAGAATGTGAAACAATAAATTTGAAATAAGTTATAGATCTTAATAAAAGTAATATATAACTAACATAAAACTAATACATCACTCAAAATAAAAATAAAAATTTAAAAAATCTTTCTTCATCACTAAATGAGTTGCTCGAGCTATTATTTTTGTCGATTTTTTTATACACTTTAATTTAAAATAAATTAATATTTCTGTGGTATGAATTGTGTTGCTTCAGTCTTAAATAGATAGATTTTTAACTTGAATTATGTTGGAGATCTTTAGAAGGACTATAGTTGACTTGACAAAAAATTGTTTAAGTTAATTGTATTCACGTTTGAGCTCTTCTTGAAACAAAACTACTGAACATTCAGTTATTTAAAGAGTTTTAAATTCATGTCATTATCGTCCCTACTTTTCTATATAAAAAACAAAGCGAACATTCAGAGGGTGATCCTAGCATGCTCGAGATTCTAATTAAAATTCAGATAACATTGATGAGAACAACAAAATAATTTAAAATAAAAAATATATTTCAAGAGTAATAAAATATAGTATTATATATTATAAAAGGAAAGCGAGCAAATAAAAATATTAAATAAAGTAATATGCTAATAAAAAGTTTTATTAATAATATAATAATATTAAATATTGAATAGTATAATTAAAAAATACAGAACAAAAGAGTTGCTTAATGATTATATATAGTCCCTTTAATTTAATAGATATTTTATTATTGGGTATATCGTATTGACAAATAAGATAAAAATTAAAATTTATTAAAAAATACGATTTAATATGTTCCAACAAACCCGATCACCATTTAATTTAATTAATATTTTTTTAATATTTACCGCGCATCGCGCGGGTACGACGACTAGTTAGTAAGAAAAATATAGAAGTTAATAGTCAGCACCAAGCAACAAAAAGATTCCTAGATGCTTTGGATCAATGGCGGAAGCTAAGCCTTGAGGCGTCCAGAGGAAAATTTTATTTTGTGTCTCATACAATTTATTCTAGTTGTATGAGGTAACTTTTTATCTCAAGGTTTTGTGGACCCAGAATTCTGTGGACTCAGAAGTGTAAGATTAGGGTTCATAATTTTGTGCGACAAAAAGGAGCCTCGTATAACTAGTGGCAGTTGTATGAGACACAAAATAAAACTTCTCCGTCTAAAGTTACCTGAGTTCGATTCTTTAAGCCAAGAAGTTTTTTTATTTATTTTTGTCTTTTTTTTTCTTTTTTTTTTATTTGTTTCATTGTGGCACATAAAAGGAAAAAAGTAAGACTAAGAATTGATTAAAGCTAGAGAAATTAAAAAACAAAAGAACGTGTCTCTTTTAATATTTTTTGTCTCTTAACAATTTTTGTGGCTCAAAGAAAAAAAAATTGGGTCCTTTAAAAGTGGAAAATAGAAAAGTCAAAAGCTTTCGCAATTGTAAGCAATAGTGCTATTATTCATCATTTTCAATATATAAAAAAATCATCGAGCATAATTATACTTTGTGACAAGAATTTTTTTAATAATGATAATATTATTAGTAGTTCATTATAACTTGTGTTTAGGATTTTTTTTAATAATGATAATATCATTCGTAATTTTTTCATTAACTTTATTTTTTACTATCGTATACAAATAATAATGTATTTATAATATGTGATTGGTAGCAACTTCATATAAATTGTGCATCCACGACCTTCAAATCTTGGATCCGCTATTGCCAACATATCATTTCTTTATTGATTTCTATTTATGATTATTTTGAGTAAACTTCACAATAATATACAACTAGTATAATTTTCTAACCAAAGTCTAATAACTAAATTTTATGACAGAAAAATAATAAACTTTCACTACGTAACTCAGAAAGTCAAAATTGCCCGAAATTAGTTGCTTGACATTTTCCCATTGGAAGCTCACCGAAATATGGACAAAATGTCTTCTATTTAGGGCAAATTATGCATGGCTGATCGATAAAAAATAATAACATCTGCTAGTTAACTATTCAAAAATATATTTAAAATATGCATATTATTTGTATAATAGTGAATTTGTCCGTGCTTTGCATGGTATAATAGGAAATTTAGAATGACCTTATAAATTAAGTCGTGAAAGAGATACATTATTGTTTAATTAGAACTATGTTTTTCGCTGCTAACAAAACAATTAAAAATAATAAATATAATAAAATGACAATGAGTCGACAGCGTAGGAATTGATAAAAAGATAATATAATTTCCTTTTGGATTAGGAAACCAATAAAACCCCAGGTATTAGCATTAATTCCATACATATATCATATACAAAATTTCATAGTCAACAACTAAACTCAATATGGGAGGAAGATCCTAAGTTTCATGAGTATCAATGATAAGTGCATGACAAACATAGTTAAATTCTTCATACATTATTCTACACTTGTATTTATAACAAAAGATCAAGAGGTTTTTTTTTTCTTTCCAAAATATAAAAAGTTTGTCCAAATTCACATCAAGGAAACATTCAATGATTTTTTCTTTTAAATTATTCATCATTCAGAAACATTTTTATACAGACAGAAACTAAACTACTTGAAGATCAAAGGAAGAAATGAGAGGAGAGAAAACAAAAAAGGAGGAGAAAGAAAGAAGAAACAAGTTACTCTAATCATTGATGCAATTACAATTACCAATTACAATCCATAACCGCTCCAAAAAGATGGAAAGGTCTTAACATATAAGAATTTAAAAGGTCATAACGCATGAGAATTAACAGTGACATTTCAGTTTATATTTTATAACACAAACGGAAAAAAAAATGAGTAAACAAAATTTCAGAAGAAAAAAATATGAATATTAGAGTAAGAGAGACATGTCAGCACTCTTTGGCCCTCCTTTTCACTATTGAGTGAACAATATAATATCAATATGAATAATCTCATTTAATTAATATCTTAATATTAATTATCTAACACATAAAAGAATACTATAAGAATTGTACATTTCATAATCTAAACTAAACTTTTGTTTATAAAGAAATCATTATGTCTATACAATTGCTGTTAGTTATGACGCTAGGACATAAACATTCAAATTCCCATGAAAGCTTCTTGTTAATAAGAGATATTCGCATAAATCTGGTCTTACAAATCCCCTAACTTAAGTTGAGGCTTTGTAAAACTTGGGAACACAAAAAGGCGTGAGGAAGAGTAATTTAATGATGTCGAATTTAAGTGCATCTAGTGTGAAAGACATAACGGATGGAAGAGTGATAATAGGTGAATTTATCTATAATCACACCTTAAATAATCACATTCTTATGTTGTTTTGATAATATATATGATAACAAAATGCTCTTATTAGTGTTTTTCATGATTTATAGGTAATAAATGGCTAAGGAAGGCTAAAGAGTTATTTTAGAGTCAATACTGGAGAAAAGAGGCCAAATATGCAAATTCTCATTGAAGTCACGTCATACCAGCCCTTGGGAGCTGAAAATACTGTTCTACCGCGGTTCCACCGCGACCGCGGTAGAACCGCGGTGAAATACTGCTGCAGAATTTTGAAGAATCAGAGGCATTGTTCTGCCGCGGTTCCACCGCGACCGCGGCAGAACCGCGGCAGACGCCGAAAAGTTGAGGGACTAAAGTGTAAAAACGGGATTTTTTAGACCTAAACCCTATTTAAACAATAAACTTCGCCCAAAGGAGGCATATATTGAGTTTTAGGTTATCTTGGAAGGAAAAACTATTGTGAGAGATTTCTCCAAACATCTTTTTTCTTTTCTTTTGATTTTTATGATGAATTCTATTTTAGTTTATTTATCCATAGCTATGAGTAGCTAATTTCTTTGTCTAAGGTGTTGATGGAACCTATTGGGGGATGAACTTCTCGTTTATGTTAATGCAAATTTGCCATTTTTAATCTTTATTTATTCAACTATGTTCTTGTTGTAGTTAATTGACAGGATCCTCAATTAGCTGTGCCTATTCAGTGTGCATAACTTGGAAAAGAGTGCATATTTAGGTAGTTGTTGAATAACACCATTCCTAAAGTAATAAGAGGAATCTATATCTGCAGGTTTAAAGGCGGGATTAGGAATAACGAAGCCTTGGGTGTAATCTTAAATGAACTGTATTAATTAAAGCTATCTAGTGTATTTCGGGATAGTGCAGTAGTATATTACTGTGATTGCTCGGGAGAGAGTTACGGTGAGGTGAGTGTTCATGATTAATAAAGTGAGTTGGTAAATTTGTATGGAGCATAAACAGAAGGGATTCCATCAATAGGGGAAGTCATTACCTTAGCTTGTCTCTCATATTTGTCTACAACTTTAGTTATTATAGCTTGTTATTTTTCTACAACTTTAGTTCATAAAGAATCCTCAAGCAGTGATTCAAAAGTCTTTGGAAGCTGGTTCTAAAGAATTTAGTGGGTTTAAAGGTAGCAGTTGATAGGTTGACTCTCTGTGGATTCGACCATGGGCGTAATACTCGGGTTTTACTTGCAGCGTCCGCAGAATCCTATTTAGAGGATATACTTGGGTGTGATCAAATTTTTGCGCCGTTGTCGGGGAGTTAACGGAATTATCGACTGTCATTGATAGAATTACAGAAATTCTTGGTGTAGCTAGTTTCTTTACACCCAATTTTTGATTGAAACTTTTGACGGTGGACTTGGTTGCACAGGTGTATGCCTAGAAACTCTACAAGGACTGGAGAACTGCTTGAAGGACACTCAGACCCTGAGAAAATATTCCGGGTTTTGAACCGTGCCAACAAAAGACATCAACCATCTCAATAGACAGACGAACTCGAAACTAACATGAGAGACGTAATCGATCCCAACGGAAACGGCAGGAATCAGCAAAATAATGCAAATGTTAGGGAAGCGGTACCTCTTGTGCCCGAGGGAGCTCTATATGACTGGGCACAGCCCACAGCTGACAATCTGGCCACCGCGATAGTTGTGCCAGCCATACAAGCTGAATCATTCTAGATTACAAACAATATGCTGCACTTGTTGCAAAACAAGAGATTATTTTCTGGGACACAGCTTGAAGATCCTCAACAACACCTGAAGAACTTCCTGTCGATTTGTAAAATGCAAAGGCAGCCCAACGTCACTCCAGAGGCAATCAAGTTATTATTGTTCCCATTCTCGGTGACAGGAGCTGCACAGGTTTGGCTGAACTCACTCCCTATCAACTCTATAGCAACTTGGGATGAGTTGGTCAAGCAATTTCACAACAAGTTCCACCCTCCCAACAAAAGAGCTCAGTAGATTGATGAGATCGTGAGCTTCAAACAGAAACCTATGGAAACATTGCATGAGACATGGGGTAGGTTCAAAGGAATGTTTGTGATGTGTCCCCATCATGGTGTTCCGGAGCAGATGCTGGGACAACATTTTTACATGGGACTTTCGGATAGTATGAAGAATATTGTGGATGCTTTAGCTGGTGGGGCATTCTTGAGCAAGACCTGGAGAGAAGGGCAGAATCTACTTGATAAAATAGCTCAGAATTTAGGGTGGACGAACAAGAATGCACCCATCACTCCAGTGGTGCACTCAGTGCCTCTTGATCCTTCCAACACTATGGCTGAGAATATGGCGACTCTCTTGACACATATGAGCATCCTCACTAAAAAGGTGAGGAGTCAGGACAAAAACAGCAGGTACACATAGTTGATACTACCAATGGGGGCTTATGTACATCTTGCGTCAGTCAGCCAATTGGTAATCCATGGAATGTAGAGCATGAACATCATCACCAACACCCAGAGGATATGAATTATGTGGCTAATTATGGGGGCCAGAGGCAAGGAAATCAGAACTGGGGCCAGCAGACGCAGCAGCAGTACAGGCCGCCTCAACCACAATACAATGCCGGGAACATGGGAGACATGAGACCTCCCAACAATATGACACCTTATCCTAGACCTCAGGGGTATAATAATCAGCAGCAAGGGTATCACCCACCTCAGCAGCAGCATGGTAGGAGATAAGAAGATGGCTTCACTAGACTGGAAGCGATGATGAAACAGGTGATTGGGTCCAATGCAAAGATAAATGAAAGGGTAGATGCACATGATGCAGCTATCAAAAATATTAAAGTGCAGGTAGGCCAAATTGCTATGTCTTTGAATAACCGTCCTCAAGGGACATTGCCTGCAGATACCCAAACCAATCCCAAGGATCAGGGCCCGAAGCAGCTGATGGCAGTGAGTTTGCGTAATGGTAGAGATCTTGATGTAGAGCAGGAGAGAGCTCGAGAAAACATACAGGCTGAGACCCTAATTCAGGTACCCATTGAGCTGGATGAATCCACGAGGCTGACAGATGTGACAGTCCAGCCTGTTCCTGAAGAACAGAATATTCAGCAAGAGACTGAGAAAATTGCTGAGATAGTTGCAGAGCCGGTAGAAGAGATAATAGTTGAGAAAGACAAATCTCAAGTGATTAGGAAGAAAAGACCACCTGCACCATTCCCACAGATATTGGCCAAGCACCAAAAGGAAGAGCAGTACAAGAAGTTCTTTGA
>MU741290.1:0-17201 GCA_026770625.1 Nicotiana glauca
CTCATTTTCATTTTTATTTTTCCTTAATAATTTCAGAAAATAATTTAACAGAAAAATTCTTTTACCGGGGTTCTGCACCTCGGATTTCGACTCCGGGCACATGCCCGAGTCCCATATTTTTCTACGGACCTCCCGGTACTATCACATCACGGGTCCGGGTCCATTTACCCAAAATATTGACCAAAGTCAACTATATCAATATTAATATCATAATTCTTCAAATTTTTCACATAATTCACATATTTTAATATAAAAACTTTTCGGCTTCGCGCCCGGACTGCGCACGTAAATCGAGGCAAACAAAAGTGAGGTTTTCAAGGCCTCGAAAGCACATAAAAGGGGATAAATAGGGTGATGACCCTTTGGGTCGTCACATCTATTCACGCCCAAACACCTAAACCCTCCCTTACAAATCAGAACACACAACTCCTCTCTTTTTCCCCAAAGAACCCCAACTATAATACTCCCAAATTCCAGATCTAAGCACGCCCATTCCACCTTATTTTCTCCTCTAACAATCCCCTCACATATCCTAACTACAATCCCACCAGGTAAGGTTTTGTTTTTTTCAATTATTATTGGGATATTTGAGTTCTTGGTGATGTAGTAGTTTTCTTTATTTTCTTTAGTAGATTTTTTATTGTTGTAGTGTGCTCTTGTATGCTAGTGGGTTTGTTGAGTTTGTGTAGATGTATCTCTTAACATATGTGGGTGACATTGGGGCAATTGTGGTAGAGTTAGGCTTATAACTTTGTTAATTGGGGACTCTGGTGAATGGTGCATACAAAGTGTTTGTTAAAATGCCGCAGTGAGTTGTTAATGTTAATTGTGACCAATTGTGCGGATAAAGTCTGAGTAACCGCGTTTGGTTCACATATTTTGTATTTCGCTGATGATGTTCTTTATTTCAGGTAGTATGGCACATTCCGAGAAATGTCGAACCACCGGTGCTTCATCTAGCGGCCAAGCTGGATCCTCCAGAGAACATTCTTCAAATCCTACTCGTCCTTATGATAGTAACAAGTTTGTCCCCGCCGCTGCTCAGGGTTGTTTTGCTGATAAGGCACCCAAGAAACCAATACCTTAGAGGGGAATGGATATAGGGTCGCTCCAATATGATTGTCGTAACTTGTACAATGAGTTGGTCAAGCGTGGACTGGAAATGTTTTTTGAAGAACAGGATGATGCAAATTTGATGGTTGTGCATGAATTTTATGCCAACGTTAAAGAACATGTGAATGGTGTGGTCACAGTGCGCAAGAGGAATGTGGACGCCTCTGTTGAGGCCATTCAAAGAGCATACCGGCTTCCCGCACCTGTGGCGGAGGCGGACGACTACTATGAAGCCTATGGTAGACAATACACCCAGTGGGAGGTATTCTCAGAAATAATATGTGTGCCTGGCAAGGAAATTAAGTAGATGAAACATGGGCATAAGTTCCATTCATCGACACTCACCTTTGAAGGGAAGTGCTGGCTATATGTCATCAACAACCAACTGTTCCCGTCCTCCAACACCACGGAAGTGAATGCTCCTTGAGTTGCATTGATTTTGTGTTTTCTGAATGGCCATAATTTTGACATGGCCAAGCTTATTCATGAGGAGATGTTTACTAATTGTTCACTGAAGAGGTATGATTTTTTCTTCCCTTCCCTAGTCATTAGGCTATGCCAGAAGCTCGGGTGCCGGAAAACTTCAGTAAATGGAAAAGTGTTGAGAGAGGCAAAGTTTCGAGTGGATAAGGTGACTATTGAGAAGGACACTGTGTCACCTGGAGGTGATAATAGTGATGACTCATATGCACCTGAGGAAGGAGAGGATGAGCAGGAGGAAGTGGGAGCTGAGTCGCCCATCCATGAGCATGTTGCTGAAGCCGCAGGACCATCTAGGGTCGGTCGAGTTACTCGGTTAGCAGCCTTAGAGCAGGAGATGATAGGGCTGCGTACTATGGTCACTGACTCGGGGATGAGGGTTGATGCTTTGACCACCCAAAATACTAAATCAGAGAAGAAAATCATGGGCTGGCTGCGTGCGTTGGGACAGGCGTGTCACCTTGACCCTGGCACTGTCACCAGTCAGGACTGATCTGTCAGGGAAGTTCCTTTACCTCTTATTTATTTGTTTTGTATGACATGGGGACATGCCATCTTTTTAAGTGTGTGTGGGGGGGGGGGATACTTCGTTCGTATGTTGTATATATGTATGAATATATCTTAATTTTGGTCTTTAGTTAGTTGTCTAAATATATGATTTGACTTGTCCCGACATTGGATATCACTCTACGGGTTTCTTCAGGGTCTAAATCAATATATAAAATAATTAATTAAAAAAACAAGAAAAAGAGAAGAAAAGATTTTCTTTTGTAGGTAATATATCAAATCCCTCTTGATTTTTCTTTGGACCACGGTTCTTTTTAAGGGTTTTGTTTGAACCATGTGCTTATGGGCTATGATCTAAGATTGAAAGAGAATCTCTTAACGTTGTTACACCTTGAATACAGTAGACACTTTAGTGTGACGCTTAGTCTCAGTTGTTGATTCTTGTTGGAGTGCCTTAAATTGTATGTTCTTAACTTGACTTAAGTACTCAAATGAGAGTGTTTTGGTAAGCCAATCTGGAGTGAGTCATGTGCCATGTGTGTGTGAGATTTATTGTATTCTGTGCACTGCATTTGATGCCTAGAACTTGCCCTGTGTGTTTGCAAAGCAAAATAGCAGTTTTATTCAGTCTTGGAAGTGATATAGGCGTTTCTTTGTTGAACCAGATATGTATATTTTACCCGCCCAATTATTATGCACCGTAGTTAACCCCTTTGAGCCTGCAATCCCGTTTCTTTGGAAACCACATTACAATCCTTACCTAGTTGTTTGAATGAACCATTTTTTTGAACCTTTTCACCTCCCATAAGCACTTGAATTGTGATGAACTGGTAAAAGTTAAAGTGTGGGGGTATAGGTGCACGATTTTGAATAAGTAAGAGCCACTTGAATGGAAAAAAGAGAGGAAAAACAGTTATATTATTGTGAAAAAAATAGTCTTTGATAAGTAGTGGCTCTTGATTAAGGTTGCCTAAAGAAGCAGAGAGTTAATATATATTGATGTAAAAGGTGGATTCTTGGTTTAACATAAGTGTGGGGTTATGAATGTGAAAGTATATGCATTAAAGTGCTTAGGGAGGTATAGTCACTCTTGTATCCAAAATGCATCCTACTCGTCGCTTAGCCTCTATTACAACCACATAAAGTCCTACTTGATCCTAGACTGAATGATCTCGATTAGTAGAGTAGTACACTATGGACAAGCCTTTGGTGCATCTTTTGTGGAATATGAATGTTCTTTCTAAGAGTGAGTGAATTCTATCTATTTGAGTTCTTAATTGTTCTGAATGTATATTGCTTGTGGAACTACTCTCGTTTGCGATATGAGGGCACTTGATTCATGAAGGAAAGGTACATCTTGAACTCTGGGTAAAGTTAGTGAGTAAGTTAGGAATATTGCGCGGCATGTGAGAGTCAACTCTTGAGGCAAAGATGTTACACTACTAGCCTAAACCTTTATGGTATGTTCTTGGTGTGATACGTTAGAGAAGTTTCTTAGCGAAGGAACCTCTATAGAGTATGGTTGATTGCTCGGGGACGATCAATAGTTTAAGTGTGGGTTGTTGATAATAGGCTATATTTATGTAGTTTAGTGACCATTTATGCCACAACTTAGCTATGCTTTATTACTATATGAAGGTTAAATGACAACAATCTCTAATTATGAATTTTGTGCTTTGCAGGAGCAAGTCTTGATTATGAGGACATTGAACAGTGTTTGGAGCTAATTTGGAGCACGAAAAGCCAATCGGAGATGAATACACGTGAAAGAAGAAGAAAAAAAAATAGCTGAACTTCATGAGCGCGGGCCAAGCGCGGCCGCGCTCGACAAGCAAAATAGAATGCAATATGCATGGCCTAAGCGCGGCCATGCTCGTCACTTCGCGGAATATTATTTTTAGGGGTAATTTCGTAATTTTGGGGGCAACTCTCCTTAACCTATAAGAAGCTTAGCTCGCCCAAAGAGAAGGTATCAAGGTTTTTCAGGATTATTAAAGGCAAGAAGAGGCAAGAGGCAAGGCGGAAGATTCTGCATAGAGTTTTACCTTTATTCCTCTTGTTTTGATCATTAATGATGAATTCTACTGTTATGATTTTGAAAAGGATTATACATCACTAAACATTTAATCTAGGGTTTTGATGGAACCTCTTGGAGGATGAATTTCTGATATGTTAATATAGATTTGCCATTATAATTTCTTTGTTTGTTCAACTATATTATGATTGTTGTTGATTAAAGGGTCTCAATCGTCTGTGCGTATTTAGTATGCATTACTTGGGAGAGAGTGTATATTTAGGTAGTTGTTAAACAACACCACTCTTAACATATATAGGGGATCAATACGAAGGGCTTGAAGGTGGGATTAGAGATAACGAAACTTTGGGTGCGGTCTAAGTAAGCTGTAACTAAGGACAACTAGCGTACTTCGAGAGAATAGGTCTAATATATTATTTTAATTACTTGGGCGAGAGTTACGATAGTCAGAGTGCTGATGATCGATAGATAAGACTCAGAAAAATTTATAGCAAACATAGCGGAAAGGATTCTGACAAGAGGGGAAATCATAACCTTAGACCATTCTCATTCTTGCTTACAACCAGTTTTTAGTTAGTTCTTAGTTTACTGCATTTTTATTACATGATATTTAGTTAATAATATGACGACCCGGCCCGTCATCACGTGATTTACTACCCCGTTTCCCCATTTTTTTGCTTCCTTATGTTTCATTATAAGACTCTTGGGTGAACGAGTTGAATTGGATTGGTTTTAGATGGAAATGAGGCACTTAGTCTCTTTAAGGAAGGTTTGTATTGGAAAAGTCAACCAGATGTTGACTTATGAGTTAGAGGGATCGGATATGATTTTCCGTTAGCTTCGGGGGATAATTTATGTCTTAGGAGTGTGATCGGAATTGATTTTGGAGGTCCGGTATAGAATTAGGCTTGAATTGGCGAAGTTAGTATTTTGGCAAATTTCGATTGATAGGTGAGATTTTGATACGGGGGTCAAAATGAAATTCTGAGAGTTGACATAGCTTCGTTAGGTGATTTTTGATGTGTGTGCCAAGTTTTAGGTCATTTGAAGGTATTTTGGTCGGGTTTTTGATCACATGCGTAATTCGGAAGTTTTAGAAGAACTTAGGCTTGAATCCGATGTAATTTGGTGGATTTGGTATTGTTGGTAGTGTTTTGATGATTGGAGAAAGTTTGAATGATGTTTTAGGATGGGTTGGCACTTTCGGTTTAGGTCCCGGGGGCCTCGAGATAATTTCGGATGGCCATCGGGATGAATTTTGGACTTGTGAGATTGCTGGTATTGCTGATATCTGGTATTTCCGCATCTGCGGAAAAGGGGCCGCGGATGCGAAGTATGGGTCGCAGGTGCGAAGGTTAGCCAATTGGAGAATTATAAAGAAGCGGATTAATTCCACAGGTGCGGACAATGACTGCAGAAGCGATCCGCACGCTTTAGAGGAGTTCCGCAGAGCGGATGATTGACCGCATAAGCAGGGTCCGCAGAAGCGGGACTTGTCCGCAAAAGCGGTCCTGGACCTAATGAAGATCCGCAAAAGTGGAGGTAGAACCGCAGATGCGGTGGTCTCAAATACGGTAAGGCAACTGCAGATGCGAAAACGCCTGTTCAGAGAAGGGTTTTAAAAGCTCATTTTGTTTCGCGAGCTAAGGTTTATTTCCATCATTTTTTATCGACCTTGGGAGCTTATGGGGGAAATTGAAGGGTATTTCGACTGGGATTGATTGGAGGTAAGTCCTATGAACTAAAAATACAATTTTTATGTGAAATTAACCTTGAAATTCATGGAAACTTGGCTAAAATGGGAAGAACTAGGGCTTGAGTTTTTGAAATTTTAAATTGGAATTTGAAGAGCCATTTGAGCTCGGATTTGAGAGTTCTTGGTATGTATGAACTCGTGAGGAGATAAGGAACGTATTGATTTATAAATTTCTGAGTTTCGAGAAGTGGGCCCGGGGCTCGGGTTTTGGTAATTTTGGGATTTGTGCCTGTTATTGATTGTTTTCGCTTGGGCTTTGTTTCCTTAGCATATTGTGATATATTTGCTCTGATTTTGGATAAATTTGACGTGCGTGGAGGCCGATTTGATGGGTAAGGCATCGCGAGCTGGAAATTTTGCCGGTTCGAGGTGAGTAATGATTGTAAATGATATCCTGAGGGTTTAAAACCCCGGATTTGCACACCATAGTACTATATTGAGGTGACTTGCACGTCGGATAGCGAGAGTGGGGTAGAGCACCATTGGGGATTGTGACTTGGTCCGTCCCGGTTGATGATTTTACCGTGTATTTGACTGAAACTTATTTGATATTATCATGATTTGGGCTGATTGTCATACTTGGGCTTCGTGCCAATTATTTGAACCCATCGGGAATTTTATCACTATTTCCTCACTATTTGACATACTACTTGAACTCAGTCCTGTTGATTATACTGTTTAACAAACTCAGCCATTTTAATTGAATTTTTGAGACTTAATTTAAATTTTCTCTTCTGTTTGGGCTGAGCACTACTATTCTATTAATGCCCGAGGGGCTTCCGATGTTTTCTGGACTGAGTGAGGCCGAGGGCCATATGTGAGGATATATCGAGTGTTATGTGAGGAGGCTTTCAGGCCTCGAGTGTTATGTGAGGAGGCTTTCAGGCCTCGAATGTGATGTGAGAAGGCTTTCAGGACTTGTTTTATATGCCACGAGGTGGCTTGATATTGCGCTTGGGTCATAAGAGGCCCCTCCGGAGTCTGCACACCCATAGTAAGTGCGGGTACCCATATGGATCAGGCTGCATGTCGTAGCGAGATATGGATCGGGCTGCACGCCGCAGCGAGATATTGATCGGGCTGCACGCCGCAACGATGTGTGGATCGGGCTGCACGCTGCAGCGGTTACTATATGATATTGTTCTGAGAGTGATCTGAGAGAGCGAGCCCGAGGGGCTGAGAGTGTTTCAAAGAGTGAGCCCGAGGGGCTGGTACTGTTTTGAGCCCGAGGGCAAACTTTTATGTGCGCATCTTGCATATTTATTTGCCTTTTTACCTGTTATACTGTGGTATTTGTGCCCGAGGGGCGGATTTTTCTGTGCTTATCAGCACTAACTGTTTTGAAATCGTTTTTGTAACTGTTGAAAAGATCATTTTCAAAAGAGCTTTAAACTGAGCCAAGATATTTCCAAAGATTTCACAGCCTTACTGTTTTCTCAAAGGATTGTACCCTGCTTCTATACAACATGATGGTTTGCCTTACGTGATTTCTTACTGCTCAGTTGTAATTTACCTTTATTACTCACTGAATTGGAGTACTCACTTTACTCCCTGCACCTCGTGTGCAGATGCAGGTATCTATTCAGCCGGTAGCGGTTTGGGCGGATTAGAGGCAGAGTTATATGAGTTAAAGAGGTGACTGTCAGCATTCGCAACACTATTTTTCTCTCTCTTTGTTCGTTATTCCAATTTTGTATATAATAGACCTTGTAGTGGATTTATTTTCTGATAGATGCTCATGACTTGTGACACCCCGATTAGGGCTATGTTGGGTTGTAATTTCATTAATTAATATTATTAAGTCATATTTTTGCTATTCATTTATGCTTAACTATTTTCGAAAGAGACGGGTTGGGTTAGTTGGTTCACCCCAAATTGTTACTCAAATATCTCTGAAGATTGAATACGTGAATTTCTATGAGTCCAATAGCTGTGATTGATAGGTTAATTCCCTGTGGGATTCAACTCCGGACTTGTTAACCGGAATATATTTGCAGCGACCACTTTGTCCTTTTTATAAGGCATAGTTGGGCGTGATCATAAAGCAACCCTTATGAACAGAAAATGAAATAGCAAGAAAGTAATAAATTCTTAACATCGAACAATGATGTTTACAAATGAATGAGATCCCTCTATTAGGAGTCCTAAATAAGGTACACTTCTAATTATAGTAGGAAATCATATTAATATCTAATTAACCGATGTAAATTGATTCATTCTGAGATTCAAGCTACTACCCTCGATCAATTATGGATATCTTGCCTATTCCGTTATCAAGCTACGCCGATGTCACTCGAAGTCTGCCTCTTTCTGGTCGCAATCGAGGTCTACCTCGATCCAAACTCGACGTCTCAGCTCCTTGACGTGACGCTCCTATCCCGACCAAAGAATGAAATCGGGTAGCCCCAATTTTTACCGTATACAAAGATAAAATTTAAAGAAAACAAATTGAAATTATGATAAATATTCATGCGCACCAATGTTTATAACAAATAATGAAATTTAACCTTAGAAGTTAAAAATTAACAATAACAACAACAAAAAATTCAGTGCAATCTCATACGTGGGATTCAGGGAGGGTAATGTGTACGCAAACCTTACCTCTATTCTTATGAAGCATGAGAGGTTGTTTCTGATAGACCGTGGGCTCAAAATAGTGAAAAGGACACAAGAAACAAAGGAAATAAGATAGCAGAACAAATAGCATAGCAGAAGTTAAAAATTAAAAGGAGAATAAATGATTAACTGATAAATGTGTGTATGGTGTAAACACTAATGTGCATGCAAGTTGTTATTGTGAACATTGATCCTTTTACATGTAAATCTTATATTTTTTAAATTAGATGTTGAAGATATGGTAAAATTTAGTGGATGTAAAAGAGGCAGACTATTAAACATGACCTAAGTAAAGTTTTGTGGGCTCCACATAGTTGATAGCAAATATAGGAGAAGATATATATATGTTGACATTATAATATACCCCTCAAATCTCATGAACCTATACATTGACTGAGTTCTTTTATATAATATATGAAAATTAAATTTTTCAAAGACAAAAAAACTTTAAAAACTTTAATATTTGACATAGTCAAGCTCAGTACACTTTTCCATCTCCTTTAAAAAGAAACCCCTCTTATCTTTAAAATTGGAAGTAACAAATAGAACTATATATATAGCTAAGTGTCTGGTTAAGACATAGAAAAAAAAACAAGTTTTTTAAATTAGTGTTTAATTTGGCCATGGGAAGAGCTCCTTGTTGTGACAAAAGTAAAGTTAAGAGAGGGCCATGGTCTCCCGAAGAAGACAACATTCTCAAAAATTACCTTGAGAAAAATGGCACTGGTGGAAATTGGATTGCTCTTCCTCAAAAAGCAGGTAAGCAATTGTAGTAGCTTCTGCGCCTATTAATTTTGTACCTTCTAACATCTCGAGTTTAGAATTCTCCTCGCACTTTTTACCTAACGCATTTCTCTTCGACAACAATAGATTAGTTGAAAGAACTACTTCTTCGAGCTGAGTGGGCTCGCACTATTTTTCGCCTTTCGAATAACTAGTTCTAGTTATTATGGAAAGATTTTGTAGTTATCCTTTAAATAACTTGACAGTGTATTTTTTTTTTTTTGTTGTTGTTAAAATCTTCTTTTTTATATATAATAACATTCTTGATTTGTGAATTTTAGGCCTAAGAAGATGTGGGAAGAGTTGCAGGCTAAGATGGTTAAATTACCTTAGACCAGACATCAAACATGGAGGTTTTACTGAAGAAGAAGACAATATTATTTTAACACTCTATAGTCAAATTGGAAGCAGGTTGGTCAAAGGGTATTTAATTTCTTTTGGATTTTCTTTAATCCTAAATTCAACCATAAATAGTACAAGAAAATTAGTAATTAATGTTGTCACTGGAGCAACAGTAAAGATGTCCCAGTGTGAACTATATGAGTCATGTATTCAAGTCGTGGAGCAACCACACATGCTTGCATTAGGGCAGGCTGTTTACATCAAATCCTTTGCGATGCGGTCCTTTTTCGAACGCTACGTAAATACAGGATATTTTGTGCATCGGCTGTCATTTTTTATTACAAGAAAAGCAAGAATCTTGAATTCAATTCTAATGAATCCGAAACATTTTTTTTTTCTTTGTTGTGAAAAATAGGTGGTCTGTGATAGCTGCAAATTTACAAGGAAGAACAGACAATGATGTGAAGAATCATTGGAATACAAAATTGAAGAAAAAGCTTTTGGCAGCTGAAAATTACACTAATCTTAGCAGCTGCAGCTACAATTCTAGTGATTTAAATCACAATTTTTCACTAAATTCCATTTCAAGAAATTATTCTATTATGGATTCTAACACGTTCACAAGTCTACTGGCCCCAAATTTATTAGTTCCAGAAATGTTAGTTGCAGAATCAGATCAATTATTCCCACCTCAAAGCCTGATGGAAATTCAAGAAAATGGTGCAATTCAATTATCTCAATATCAAGAAGATGGTTATATTATGGATTTTAGCTCTGGAATTTCATCATCTTATTACTATGATTTATTAAATGGCTTTGATTTTCAAGAGAAATTTATTGGAGCTGATGATCCAAATTATTCCACCTTGGTCCAGCTGCAGGCTAACAATATTTCAGATATTGATCAGACATTCAAAGGATTTTGAAAATTAGCATATTTTGATCTAAGGAAATAATAAGATGGATATATTAGTAGGGTTATTTTATTCATATTTGCTGTCTTTTTCCTTTTAGTGCCTTAGACTTCAGGTCAGTAATGTTCTCTGTACATGATTAATCTTATCCAAGAATATCGAAATTAGTTATCTATTCCTAAAGTGTGTTGTTTTCTTCTTATTGCAATATGTCTTTTATAAACTATTATTCAAAGTGTTCTTCACCTGCTTTCTTCTTTAACCGCAAACGAGGTTATAGCGAGGATCCGATTGAGGCCGAATTTTAGTGTTCAACTTAATATTAGGCTTGATCGTCATATTACAATTGGTTTGATTGTTCATTCTTTCTTTAATTTAACTAATTGTCGCCCTTAGATCATTCGTATTCGATTATATCACGTATCCTTTAAATCGCGTACAAATTTAATCATTACTCATTTTTACGAGTAAACAAATATAATATCCAGTATTTCCAATTGTTTGTGCACCTGTGCTGAGCGCGAAGTGTACCTCCGATCCTTCATATAATTTGTTCTTATAAAGAATGACGTTTTTATTTTATCCTTAATAATATGATTTTATAGTCACAAAAATATCATGACATGCATATTTAATTAATATCAAAAGCTTATAAAAATCTCTTTATTAAACACTGTATACTCTGTCAAACACATGCCTTCACATATATATGTGTGGGTAGAAATAGGGGTGGATGTAGTATATATCAATGTTATAAGTTCATACGAATCCAGTGGTTTTGGCTGAAACCTTGTATATATAAGTTAAAATTTTACTAAAGCAGTATAAATAATAAGTTTCGAAGCCGGTAAAAATCAGATGGACTGTAATATAATTTCGAACTTTATACCCACAAAGTTTAAATTTTGGCTTCGCCTAGGGGTGAAAATAATTTAGGACGTAAAATTAACTTCTAGAGCAAGGTACCCATGAATGCATATAAATGTGCAATATAGTAATTGTCAGCATCGTGCAAATTTGTTAACTTCAGACTCGTTCAGTAGTCATGAATTTTGCATGGATTGCCCAATTCAGAGAAATTATAACGTGTTGACGTGTTTCTCTGGTAAACTTCATTGCTTGGTCTTTGATACAGAAAAATATATTATGTTTATCTTTTTAATTAACAATTAAAGTTTGAGAAATAAGTTAAGTTAAGCATTATGTCTTCACGAGGAAATGCTTGCGTCTGCATGCACATGCAAACGCAATGCGTAATGTGTTAATTAATTAATAATTCTCCATGTTGGAATTAAATTTCAATTGGTCCTATTTGTTAGTATTAATTAATAGAATTAATTATACACTATAAGTCTATAACTTATAAATTATAAACTCTGTCTTACATGTCTCTCATCAGTGGCGGACCCAGAATATTACACAAGCGAGATCAATAAATACGACACCAATAATAAAAACGATATAAGATATAACATGCGAGATTTGCTCGACTATAATTTTTTCTTTTTTATTCTCTACAACAAGTCATAATTTTTAAGTTGGCGTTTTTATATTTACCAATTGAGCAATTTTTTTAATAAAAGTATAACAAATTCTATTTAAATTTAATTTTAGAATAAATTATCTACTTATAGCAAATTTTATTTAACATATTTAAAAGTATATTAAGCTTTAAAACATATCACCATATTTAAATATTTTCCTCATTTATAGAAAAAATGTTTGTTATTTACTAGAAAAATTAAAAGAAAGAGCATTAACTAATCTAAATTAATACAAATAATTGAAGAGAGCTTATCAAAAAGCAAGTGTTGCTGTGGATTCGAACACTGAACTATCCAGAGCTTTTGAAGCTGCTTGACCACCGCGCTACAAAGATGCATACAGTTAAGAAAATTCATTATTATTTAAACAACGCATTATTCGTGTTTTACATGATAATTATATGTTTTTGACGAGAGGGGTTCATTTGAACCCTCTTTGATACACAGGGGTCCGCCCCTGTCATTCTATCAATTCAAAACTTATCATTTTCTTATCACAACAGATTGTTGTGGATTAGAAAACACGCAAAGGACTCTCGATATAGAAGAAGACGCAGGAAGATATTGTTTGATTCAAAAGATATTGGAATCTTTTTGAATAAATCAATTAAAGAGAATAAAGGGATAAATCTTAGTTAAGTATAATAAAATCTACAACAAAAGGTATAAAATATGAACACAATGGGTAATATTTCTTAATCTCGTGAAAGTGATTGATCGAACATTAATGAAAATGCCAACCTTAATATGTAAAAGGTATTATAATCAGTGTCCTTAGCCTCTCCAGCAAAACAGCCCCCTTTACAAGGTTTATATACCACTAAATATAAGGGACAACCCCCTTCTGAACCCTAAAGGACATATCATAGGGAATATTCGAGGGTATATTCCTAGTGCCAATGTTGGGCCTACACTACTGTAAAAGTCATAGGTCCTCTGTTTGCTGTCAGTCATCCTCCACAGGACATCGAGCTATGAAGATCTCGTCTTCTGTCGTGTTTGTCAATAGCTGTAGTCGTCCAAATTTGGACCCATACAGTTAGTCCCTTCGCTTGTCGGGGTTGCAACTTGGTGCGTCCTTGATAAGCGGACACCATCCGCTCTTGTGGAGAAATTTAGTTTCACGAAGCGTTATGGCTTGGCCAACAATGGAGGGTTAGCGTTCTCAACAAGACCCTGGGTAGTGTATCTTATCGGGAAATGACATCATTTCCACATGCATCATCATTATGCGTGTTTTCGAGACAGGGGATAACGGCTTGTCGCTTTGATTTTGGTGTCATTCTGTAGCCTTCCACTTCGATTCTGGCGCCATCCAATCCTATAAATAGGTGGAGGGTTTGTTTTTTCAAAAACTCTTGGCCATTTCGTCTCTAGTTATTCTTTCTCATCTCCCCCGTCTTTGCTCCAACAATTTCTTTACTTCCTCTTCTCCCATTCTTCGTTCTTAGCTTTCTCTGTTGTTTAACACATTTTCCGCTGAAGAGATACCTAGAACACATCGATCTCGTGAGGGGGTTTCTGATGCCACTCCATTGTCCGTGGCACTCCCCTCGGGCGATGAGGGCATGATGGTGGAGGAGGGGGGAAGCTTTTCCATCGTGGAGGAGTTATTACCGAGACACCCTATGTCTCAAAGCAACTTTCTTAAGGATCCTCCTCCCACTCTAGCGACGTCCCCTTTTTTCTCGCGAAATCGGGCTTACGACATTTGGGAAGACAACTCTATTCCCGTTTGGGATTTGGGTTTTTGATTTGAAGAGTCGCCACCTAATGATTAAGTGCATTAGGACACTAAGGGTTTTGAGTTTTGAAAACCAGAGTTCGGGTAAGGGTTAGAAATTATCTCGAGGGAAAGGTGTTAGGCACCGCTCAAGATCCACTAGTGTGGTTCCCGACCATTCTATGTTGTGACTTTAATGCAAATAAGTACGCAAATAATTCCATATATAAGGGTTGCAAATAGATACGTGATAAGCATGTTGAAATTAATGTCTAGATGGTTCCACAATTCGTTTGAGGGAGGGTCTAAATGTAGAAAATTAATCGAGACATGAATAAACAGAAAATTTTAGAAGAAACGGAATAATGCAGTAAAATTTAAGAGGGAGTTTGGGGCAGCGGAAACAAAGACAGAATCTTATTGATATTTTACAAAGTCACATAAAGGAAAGGGGTCCTAGGTTTGTAAAACACATGGATCATCCACACAACACCGGTAGCCAATCGTACGCATGGTGTTATCGTGTGATCATCACCTCCATGTCTACCCTTCCCACCCCGTTAAGGTATTAAGCGCGGAATGGTATCGTTACCTACTGCATGATATTACCCGTCCCACTTATCAGTCTCGAAGGCATTTAGGACTACTAATCCTAAAAGGGAGGGAGCTTGGCTTTTCACAAGTTTTAAAAGGGTAAAATTCTAGGGCGACAACCAAAACACATAATGCAGTTAATGGGAAATAAGAACAACTAAAGGCTCAAGTAGGCCTCCTCACTTAAAGAAACGAATTGTTTAGCATGTCTTACACATACTTGTTAGGTCCCTGATTAAAATTAGCGTGGGAAGAATTGATTTACATAGGGAGTCCAAATTAATCCTGCTTAGATGTAGCTGTCGAAAACTGACAGTTGATTAATTACTTAACCATTTGTCTGAGTGTTAAACGGGATCTATAGGCATGACATCTATCAATTCAGAGATGGGAAGAATAAATTGATTGCAGAAAAGAATTGTTGGTTACAAGATCATAAGTTCTACGAGTGTTAGACAAATTACCATTGATTTTAGACTTAGAAGCGAGTAGGAGATTCAAGTTTAGTTGATTACTCCTATGAGCATGCTTTCTAGGTGCTATTGATTTTACTATTGTTTATTGTTATGCAAAGGTCCTATAGGCAGGTCATCTATATGTAATTAGTAATTTTAATTCCTATAAGCAGATTTGCCTAGTGACAGATGCACATGGAAAATGCAGGGAGTCCTATAGGCATATTATCTATGCAATATATAGAGCTTCAGTATCGATTTATTGACATGGTATTTATACAAAGTGCAGAAAAACCTATGAGACATGGTATCTACGTGAAAATGCAGAGTTTGAAAGTAATAATCCTATGAACATGATTTCTATGTGAATTAATAATCTTATGAACATGATTTCTATGTGAAAATGCAGAGTTTGAAAGTAATAATCCTATGAACATGATTTCTATGTGAAATGCATAATTTGAAAGGAATAATCCTATAGATATGGTATCTACGTGAAAATGTAGAGTTTGAAAGTAATAATCCTATGAACTTGATTTCTATGTGAAATGCAGAATTTGAAAGTAATAAATATCCTATAGACATGGTATCTACCCCCTTTTGCATGCATTCAATCCCATTCTTTTTCACTATACACCTCCGGTAGCTATTACAAAATTTATTATAGACCAAATGAATTAGGGGAAAGAATAAAAATACATTAGTGATTACATCTACATCTAATCAGCCTAATCCAGACTCAAAGTCTAATAATATGAGATAAATCAACTTCCAGGATCGGATTTTCAAAGCCTTTCTCTTATTTGGGATGTGTGAAAGTTCCAAAGAACTTAAAGAGTTCCAGGCAATGCTTACACCCTAAATATCATTGCATAACAGATTATAGTGCATTATGGAAGGGACAACCCTCAAATGTCCAAGTTCAGAGGGAACTCAAGGTCCCAAGGCAAGGCTCATAGGAGGGGGGCAGAACTTAGAGACTAGGAGTAAGTGTAAGCGCAATTGAAGGGAATTAGGGGGGAGGCCATGGCAAGCTAGTGGTCATGCCTAGAAACTGGGCTGCTGGCACACCCCTGACCAGCCTATCAACCTTAGAATTGGGGATTTAAGATTTTATTGAAGGTCAGGTTCAGCCCTGGACAGCAATGGGGATGCTGCCAGGCCATACCTTAACTCGGCACACATAGGGGGAATGGGAGCAATTGTTTACACTAGCAACAAGAAACAAAGAAAGAAAGAACAGACAAAGCACATAGACACTTTAAAATTAACTTTAGAGAATTGAAGGCAGGCGTGGATGCAGAGACTGTAATAAACACATTACGAGAGATACTGAAATTAATTTTAGAGCATACCAGTTCAAAGAAGCAAGTAGGGAGAAACAATAGACTTATGAAAGCCAAAGTGCAATCAAGAAGCAAGAGTGTAGGTTTAGAAGAGAGTTGTAATTTTTGTATACTTAATCGTGTGTCTATAAAAAAAATTGCTGTCATATATTTATAGTGTAGAAAAGAAGCTGAAATAGGTAAGAAAATAGTTTGACAAATAAATCACACAAGGTTTTCCTTTAATTAAGGGATTCTGATTTCAAACGGGCAAGGTAAATAAGGAAAAGAGTTAATTAAACACTTTTAAAAGTAATGCAAGAAGGGTAAGTACATAATAGTTATTTAAGGAAAGGGTTTTGACAGTACACGATCATGCAAATTAAGGAAAGAAAATCAATTGACAGCCAAGCGATCAAGGGTCAAAAATTTTATGTGAATGAACCAAGTCAGAAAAGGTAAAGAGAGGCTTTACTTAAGAATCAGTAACAATCAACTAACCCCTCCCAAAGAGGATTCTGATCCAAACACAAGTTCGAAGAAAAGATTTTAATCCACATATAAAAGGGATGGTTATGCCAATCCGAAGAATTCATACACAAAAGGATTCAAACTTATTACGTGGATCCAATAGTGAGTTTGAGAGAGTCCAGGGCTCGAACTGAGCCCAAGTCCAAACACACAAGACCCCACTCGTCAAAAACCCCAAATCCTAGGGTTTTCGACTTGAACCAAATGCAAAGAAGAGAAACAAGCAGATACAGTAGAAGGTTCAATGCAAATAGAGTAGGGAAATTAATTTGAAACACAATGTCCCAATTATTTAAACAAGTAAAGATAAAACTATTTAAGTCAAAGTCTGAAATAATGGTAAAAATATGGAAAAATCTGGCAAAATACCGAAACATCCCAACTAAGACCCGGTGTCACGAATATGAGCCTCTATAGAATAGAATAATATCCTACTACATAAACTGTCTAAATGTCTGATAGTGCGGAATATAAAAGACAAGG